>PTEX01000072.1:1628958-1774298 GCA_003342815.1 Eudromia elegans | reverse complement strand
GAGACCAAGACTCGTATCTTCATCCTTTGGAAGGGGCAGTGGTGGACTGGGCATGTGAGTTTAGACATGCAAGCACGGCTTGTGTTGTCTACATTTTTTTTAAAAAAAGTGTGTCTATGTATTAKTAGACACGTTATTCTTGGCATTTTGGCATGGACTGCTGCCTCCAGAAATATTTTGTAGGATTTATATGCTTTTACACTGCTAAGCTATATTATATTTCCTGTATTTGCATTGGCCTAGATGGATTGAATGTAGCTAAAACCTTGGATTTTGTTCAGCTTTCTGTTGGAAATTTATTTTTATGTGCAGCAAGATACATAAGTCTTAAGAACCGGAGGGTGTGAAGTAAGAGTCAGTCACTTGTTTGCCTAGAGTTTCCCCAAAAGAGCGTAGTGTTAGTGTGTTAAACGCTGGAAGGGCTTAGTCCCAAAGTGATAAAATGACTGAAGTTGGATATTGAGTGTGCTTTAAGGAAGAAGCCCCGATTAACATGGGTTAGAAGTTCCTGAGAGCTCCGTAGATGTTTGGCATTTGCGAAACTCCYCAAGCAGGATGAATTAAATGGCTTGTGGCTTAAAGGCAGGTCGTGATGAGAACCTGCCACCTGTGGCTGCAAAGCCCAGCTAAACCATGGGTCACTGTGTCTTGTTTTTSCAACTCCAGAAAATCCCTATCTTTTTTTTCTCTTCTTAAAGAGAAAAATATAAAGTGGAGAAAAACTTGTGTACTGGGAAACTTAGTGCTGCCCCAGGTGATCTTCATACTTAAATTAAGGGTAGCGGTATGAAAGATGTCTGTGTTGCTTCATTTCTAGAAAACTAAAAAAAAATGTTATTAAAATAAACAGAAACTATTTCTATGTGCAGGTCTTTGGTTGATACCAAATCTCCTTTGACTGGAGAATGCTGGAGTTTTTAATGAAAAGCTTGTCCAAGTTCATGCTTTAACTTCTTGCATGGTCCTGATTCCTTTTTTTGTTGTCTGGTTCATCTTCTACAGAGTGCAAATTATGCAATTTTAAGTGTAATAATTAAATGACTAACTAGTGCTTTTTTTATTGTGTTTTTTAGGGTCAATTTAATTCAACACAAGAATTTAATATCAGTGTGGGACCAACTTGGTCCCCATTTTGAAAAGTTTTTTTGGGTTGTTAGAGGAGGGGGAGGCAATACTGTTTTTGGGTGGAGGGGAGTACAAAGAGAACATGGAGCTTACCTTGAGCATGAGAGCAAACCTCAGGTGGGCTATGATGTCTCGGCAAGGCGGCTGTGAGGAGCTGTTGAATCTGAACCTYCATCTCTGCAAAAGTTGTTTACGCCCTGCCAAAAAGAGAGGATACATTTTGCATTCCCTGTTCTCTTTGTGTGGTGGTAGTAGAACGGTGAATTATATGAYAGTTTTGCTTTATTTGGTATAACAAATGGGATGGAATTAAGGAAAAAGAGGTGGAAAGATGGTGTCATTTTTTCCACTTGSAGCATAAGTTTTATTTCAAGGCAGCTGATTTGGATCAAATATATACTTTAGAGTGGATGGAAACTTAATTTATGCAGAATGAGTCTGCACAGCTGAGTGACTAGGTTGGTCATCACCAAAATGTCCCTGGGAAGTCAACTGTGCTACGCTCCAGATGCCTTCAGAGAAGGTGATCACCGAGGGGGGCGAGACTRCCTGCCTTTTAACAAAAGCATGACAAAAAAAGATACTAGAAGATGTTAGATATGTGTTCTGTTGTGCTTTCTGGCTCTGTAATCATCTCTTGTTATTAAGATTGATGTGCAAGATGGAAAGATGTGGTGTTTAGAGCTGCCTCATGAAATGAGGCTGGTCATCAGCTGGTGAAGGGTTTATGAAGGAGAYGCTCGTGTGTGTTCTGCCATGGCAGGGTACCAGGATAGGAAGAAGATTGGAACGGAAGGTGTTTGCCATCACAGTTTCAAAGGCATCACATGAAGCACCGTAAAAATTAGCTTTAGCCATTAAATTGGAAGCAGCCTAAAATGCAAATGTAACCTTTTCGACCTATTTGCAGCAAGGCCCTGGAGTATCTTCCCTAGTGCGTGGCTTGGAGCTCTCATGTGGTTTTATTAGCAAAGAGTGGTGAAAATGAAAGAAAACAGAAGAGTATGAAGTTTTTTTTGGCATGTATTTATTATTCCAGCTCCTGGGCTATTTCTGGTCTGTCCGTCATGTGTCATTATGCGAGTAAATCACTTAAATTCTTATGGTCTCGGTTTCTCAATTAGTGACATAAGCACGATTATAAATTAACGTGGCCATCTGGAATGTGAAGAAATATTTATTTACAGAAGATAGTAATCTGCAGTTGCTAAGTTCAGCATAAATTTATTTTTATACTTGGTCTCAAGTATAATTCCATGTAGCAGAGTCACCGTATCCTCTGGAATATTCTCAATTATTAGTGCCRTTTGATTAAAGCCTTTAGGATGAGGCTGAATGGGGTCATTTGAAATCCTTTAGTTGCAGGAATTGAACTTAAAACACATGCGTGTGTCTCGTGCATGTGTGTGTGAGAGGGAGAACGAACCATCAAATAGGGAAAGCAAATKACTTTATGAACTACATCATGTCCCAATGAATAGCAGTTTAAATACGGGACCCCTTCAGGAGCGTTAGCAACGAGGCCGCTGGGTCTGTTTTGATCTGGACTCTTCAGAGCTGACAAAAGGGTTAACGGCCTGGAAGGGGGCGGTGGGCATTGCGCAGCACATTTTGCCTGTGAGATAAAGATCATATGAAAATTTACATGTTAATGGAACATTTAAGGGAAAAAATTGCTCTTTGTCAATTGATTGTATAAATATTTTATCTAGTGTAATATTAGAGGAAGGCAAGCGTGAAGGCATTCAGTCTGAATAGTTTTTGAGAAGAAAATTAGGACATTATTGTTGAAGAAATAATATAAAATAGGGAGTTACAAGCACTTGATCTAAACTGTAAAAACCTTTCATGCACTCTGGCAGAAAGAGCAGATTAAATCCATAATGAAATGGGTAACTTTAGGCCTGCATAAATTTCCAGGCAGTCTCAGTTTCCCAGGAATCTCTCTCCGCTAGATTAATGGCCAGCAGCCTGCCACATAATGAAGTAGTTTGCCTTGGCAATGTGCTCATGAATTTATTATGGTGTCCACAAGTGTGCTATATGGCCTAGACATCTTTATAAATCCTGGATTTAGAGCTGCAGCGATGAGCCATTTCGGGCCTAATGGTGAGGCTGATTTATCGCCCTGGTCCCTCACTCCACCCGCCCACCCCCTCCCTGACAGTTATAAAAGGAAAATACAGGTCATATCATTGATGGAAATGAAATGTGAAGGTAATTAGATAATGCCAAATGGATATGGGAAAAGGTGCACTGCTGAAATTTTAAATATGTTGGTAATTTTTTCCTTAGAGCAATTATATCAGGTTGATTTATTTTTACAGTTTATAATCACTTAACTACCTGTGGCTGATTTTAACCAGAGCTTGTGCCTTTGGAGACAAGAAGTAGAGCTTTTCAGTCTGTGATAGTTTATTGTAAATTCATTTATCTCAAAATACCTAATTTATTATGCAATTTACACACGTCACAGCTCGTTGCTGATGGGGAATAATGATTACCCATTTGGTTCCTTGTAAACTGTTCTCTGTGGCTTTATAAAATAATCAACAGTCAAAGCTGCAAGGATTGCAAGAAATCTATGCTGAAACCCAAACCTGGCTTTTCTTGAAAAACCACTGGAGAACAGAAGAAGGCAAAACAAATTGTCTGGAGATGTTAAGCTGCTAAAAACCAATGTTCATTTTGGGCTTGATGGAAAGCTCCCTTCCATCAGCTGGTGGATTTTTGCTACAGGGTGATTTTCAGAACAGACCTGTGAACTCCTCTGAAATGCTCCCAAGTTCCTGGTTTGTTCTGACGTACTTAGAYTTAATGCAAACTCTTGACATCATCTGAATGAATACTGTGGTAAATTTGGGGCTGGTGAGCACTTGAATCACAAAGTCGGGAAAAGGGACCATATTGTCTCCACTCGCTTGAAAAGGTGATTCCGTCTGGCTGTACGGAGTCCTAAATTTCACTGAAAGTAGCTTGTAACTTCAACAAGGGCTCAACTGCTCATCTATGTGATGGAAGACTATATTCAATGGACGCGGTCCTGTGGTTGTGAGGTTTGGCTGAATGAATCAAAACCCAAACCACACTTTGATGAAGCTGTCACAGATCTGCCTTCACAAGCACAATGAATCTCCTACAACTTGGAGATGTCTTTGTCCAATGAATCTGACTCTGCAGCTTTTGGGGACGTTAATTTGGGTTCGGTCAAATTGGAACATCAAGTCTAGACTAGAACTGAGCTGCTTGAGTTCAGCTTAGTGAGCTCAGGTACATGCAGCCACGGAAGGATATCTCCTCAGGCTGATAATGAGGAAAAGAGGAGAAAAGAGGTGCCCTGCTGCTTTTAAAGGTCGTCTTTCATTCAAAAAGCAATGTAGAAAGTTAGTGATTGGAAGTGAAGCTTAAATGCATCTGGTAGGGCTTAAGATGCTGCAGCACTCGTCATCTTCCAATGCTCTTGGACTGCAAATTATGCTTAATTAGACCATCCAGTGCTGAGTTTGGCCCCTGGAGGAAAAAGGATCAGCAGAGTTTGAGTGATTGCCAAAGGATTCTTGCATCTAACTTGGCAACTAAAACTTGCATGTGTCTAGAGGCAATAAAAATGCAGATGATGGAGTGGCTGAAACACTGCTTGGCTTGTGTCAGAGAAGGAAAGGTGAGGACCGTGTTTGCCTCCCTCTTTCTCCTCCCGTCAGTGTAGATAGGRTGCCTGGGTGCACTAGTTGACCTGCAGTTTAACGACCGTGCCCAGATTCAATCAAGTCGATGCGCGTGCAAAGCAGAACTTGGGCTTTAGTGAAGCTTCTGGAAAGGACCTTCTSTCCAGAGGTGGCTCTGAATCCAAACCTTTCAGTTTGGGCACACTTATTTTTCTGCCGCACAGATGCTTCCGCTTGAGTGTTCRTTCTAAAACTGCTTGGTTTTGATGCAATGAGGAACGTAGGCAGCACGTACGTGCCTCTTGCTGCTGCATCTCCCARCCCATGAAGGACTGTTAGAAGCGCTGTAGAAATGCTGGTTCTCATGCCCATCTTCTATTGAAAGATTAGTGGGAATAGTGACTTTGTACAGAGCGTTATACTTCTTTCTCGTAAATTTCTTTCCCATCTACTGTTTTTTGTTTTCTTTTTATAGGAGAGTATTCTGATATCTAGTTATACCAAATTGTGCTTTAATTGCCTGAAACTGGAGTTAAAGTGAAACTTYTATAGTTGGGCTTTAAATTATTTTTTGTTGCCTGGTGATTTTTCAGCAAAGAAAATTGTAAATCCTTCCACAACTGCAGTTACTTTTACTCTTGTTCCTAGGGGAGAGTAGACCTTTGCTTTCAAATGTGATTTTAGTAACGTTGTATTGGTGTAAGAGATGAGAATATGWAAATGTAATTGTCATGATCTTCTATGATAGTAGGGATTTGATCCCTAACTGTGTAGCTTAACCTATGGATCTTTTGAAGTTTAGAAGGAGTTTAAAATATGAGTTTTCAGTGTAGGATGCAAAATTTGAATATATAGGAGCTTTTATCAAAATACCTTTCCTTCCCCCTTAAAAAGGGAAAAGAATAGTCCTGCGTGTTTTGTTGTGTAAATGAGTTACACTCAAATTCTCAGCATCAAACATTCAAGGCTGGAGGTAAAAATTGTGCACGTTCCTGGGGAAAACTTGATAATGATGTATATTTGATCAAATATTTGTTTTATAAGTTTCCAAACCTTYGCATATCCCTCTGAGCATGATTGGGGCTGGCAGCGTTCCCTGTGCMGGTTGAGGAAACCACCACAGTTAGTTGCTCTTTGCCCAGAAATAAATTCTCACCTCTTTGGAAGACTCATTCTTGGCTCCCTGTCAGAGTGCTTGGTTTTACCTAAAATGAGCCAAAAAAGAACCTAGAAATCTGTTTGTAAAATGCACCTAGTCACTCTGTACCACAAATACCRGACACTTATTTACACCCTTTTGGAAATCTTATAGGCCAGAAGAATTTTACCGCTCCAGTTGTTGCATATGGATAGGTGTCTCCAGGTGGGCTAGGCAACAGCAGAATTCATGATAACGCTTGGTTTTGGGACACGTTATTTAKCACTTAATGTTTTTCCACGATAAGATCTTCGAGGCAGAAGACGGTTCRTGCAGTCCGGGGCAGGAGGAGTGCAGAAGCCCGAGCACTTACGTCCTTAGTAGCCACGATTTTAATAAACGCCTCCTGTAACCGTGCATGGTCTGATGGTACCCAGCCCCAKTAAGTACGTTTTAGTTGATCCTTCTAAGGTAACGTACTACGTAGCAGTTCTGTGACAGCGAAATAACTCTTGAAAGCATCTGCCGCCTGTAGCCCTGGTTTTCAGGGGCTACTGTAATAAGAAGTCTAAAATTTCATTTAACTCAAGTTTAAGATTTAAAAGATAAGTACTGTTCGGTTGACTAATCAAATAGTCATAAAAGCTCTTTTCTGAACTATAATTACATTTATTCAGTTCTGGGTTTGATTTATTTTTTATTTTAATTGTCAGCCTTGCTACACCATGATGCTAATAGAAATGTTATTGCAGCCAATATGGGCTAAAATGATGTCTGATGATTATTAATGAGAGCAATAAGAAGGTATCTTCATATAAAGTCAGCATTAAAGGAGTAATTCATTTTACCTGATATAATTGGATTGTAGCATTTAAATAGCCTGGGACTTCCTCTTAATTGTGATTAGTTGTAGCTTCTTCCTTTTAGTATAGCATTTAACTCTTCCCCCGCTACTGCTTCTGTTTCTTTTATGAAGTAATTAAACATGAACTGCTTGGTGGCTTTTAATAAATATATCTGAGGATTTAGTAGCTGTTAAGTGGAATAGCTGCCTGTTGGAAATATTTATCCACAGCACCCATAGAGAGAGGTGTGAAGAAAATGCTTCACTGTAATGGTTCTTTTATTGCATATAATTATAGCATTGCATCGGTTGTTGCTTTGGTTGCAAGAATCGCAGCAGGTGTCTTTGGGAGTGATTGTAAAGCRAAATTTTAAGAGAACCAAGAGTAAAGAGGGTAATTATTGTCCTTAGTTTGTGAAAGGATGRGAGAATGCACAGAGGCTTGTCTGCRCCCATAGTCACAACTGTATTCGCTTGAAATTTGGGAGCACTGAGGCTTGAGTTCCTGTTTTCTCCTCCTTGATGTGCTTTGCAGTATGCCATGGGAGGTGARTCTTAACCAATATTGCTCTTTCTTGCCCTCGCAGAAGAATGAGCTATTCTCCGTGGCCTCTGTCCAGCCATTCGCGCTCTAGTTTTTGGTGACTTAATTTGAAGACGCAGCCCTCTTCCAAAAAGCTGGGCCTGTTTTCCAAGCACACAGAAYGTCACAGAGCAGGGGGTGGTGGGACCACATCTGTAAAATACCACATCTGTAAAATGCCGCATCTACAGGTTTGTAGRATTTGAAACAATCTTGTTTCACCCTTCTATTAATTTAACTAGGTTTTGAAGAGCTCCAGTGATTCAGGATTTAAAATGATAGTCACTTGGGAGCTATGATATAAAAGTTAGTCCGTATTTATGACTCTCTACTGTAAGAAACGAGCATCTATCAAGAGAATAGTAATGCTGATACATAGGAGGGCTCTCTGAGGACAAGTTAGAGCCATTTATCCCTTCCTGAGAAATGCGCATATTTCTCACTTACGCCTACCAGTGCACCGGGAGAGACTCTCCGAGTCTGGCTGCTGCCAGTAGCTCCCAGCTAATATACATTGATTTACTTTTACTCCAGAGTRCATGAGGACAGATAGGATTCTGCTGGTCTGTCTTGCACGGTCCTGGCGAAGTGCATACCTTGCTTAGCCATTAGGCTATCCTGGATTAGGAGCATAAAGAATGGCACTTTTTCTCTCTTGCAACCTATCTGCTGTTTAGCTCAAGGCCTGTAATTCGGGAGCGTCACCCGGTAACGCTTTGCATGTATTTYCATGCACATTTTGTTGAGTTCTGTGCAGTATTTTCACACAATAGAGATGTGAATAATGTGGTGTCAAGCCATGGATGGAGGTGTTGCACAGCTGATGGCTGTGTTTGCTTATATTATAAACACATAGCCTCTTTTAGGGTATGCTTTTAGGCCACCTTATTTAGGAGCCACGTAGACTTGCATGTTGACCTGTTAAGAGTGATKCATATTGAGGAGGGAACTAGCATGTAAATGAGTGGTCACAGCAATGCCTTGTTTAATGTATTGATGWAAATTAATTAATTGCAAATTTGCACAGGACAAATAATGAAATAAGGCGAATGTTGGTAACCTACTCTAGAGGATGAGATGTGTTAAAAGGTACTGAGTGTTAACAATAAGTTGTCCCTTTAAGACTGACACTATAGGCTCATAAACACTAATTACATTAATACTAGCTAGGCTTTTGTACCCTGTGCAGAATTATGTGAGGAGAGGAGGGATGGTAGAGAGTGCTGTCCTCAGAAGTTGAGGAGTTATTAAAAAAMCCCTACATGGGACTCTGGAGTGAAAAACGAGGGTCCCATTGAGGCTGCCATATTATGTTGTGGTTTCTCTCTCTTCTATCTTGCTTTTAACGTGGATAAATACTCAGCATGGATTATCCTGAAACCAGCAGACGTCCTTAGACCTCAGGCCCAAAGGCAAGCTTGGACTCAAGACCCAATCTGTTTCGCCTAGRTCTTTATAAGAGCACAGCCCTGGGAAAGCCCCACTGGGCTGYGTGGGCCATTTTGTGTGGGATTAGACCCTTAACCTTCCCTGCAAGGGCAGGTGCTGGAGAGAAGCGTGTGGCATCCATGAAAGCACCGGAACATGCGGGAAGTCTGGAAACGCCGGGAAGCTCTTGGGAATTCCCATGGAGGAGCGCCGGGAGGCCGCGGTGCCYGAGGCCGGCGCTGAGGTGCAGCCCGGCCGTGCCCGGGGCGTCCCCGGGGYGCTCGCCCGCGCCATCGATCGCGGCTCGCCCGAGCGCGCCGCAACAACAACAACTCCATTACCCGGCGCCGCCCCATTGGCGGAGGCTAATGCGAAATTAGCCGCGGCGCGCGGGGCTGTCGGCATCGATTTCCCTGCCCGGCTCGCTTGTTACGAAAGAATAGAGCTGTCTGCGCCGTAATTGAACAAGTTAACTCCTTGTCTCAGAAAATGTAAGCCCGTATTGATTGCCTGCCGCGCTATGCAGAAGGGGGAAAGTCGTGATGGCGTTTAATCCCCGTGCTGCACGCGGACCCTCCTGTTTGCCCTGTTGGCCCTGCTCTCCTGCTTGTTCTCCCTTTCTTACATTGGAGAAGAGGCGCGGGGAGTGGGATGGCGTGGGCAGGGGCTCCCCATGCTGCATGGTGCCAGACCTGCCCATTGGAAGAGCTGGCAGGTGCCGGCTTGGGCAGGTGATGTGTCCCTCGTGCCCCAAACAAGGCTGTGCGTTGGGGATGCTCCTTGATCCCCAGAGCTTCTCTGGAGCCTGATTTGGCTGCCACTCCTCCAGGTGACCTGGAGGAAGTGGGCGAAGGCCCCCATTTGCTTCCCACCTGCCCTAGTSTCTCACATTTTCCTATTGGGGCTGAGCTTTTTGGAAAGCTTGGATGTCTCCATGACTCCCAAAGCAAGGAAGACACTAACTTTGATCCACGTTGGGGTTTAGCRTGGCGCAAGTGCCAGGTTTGCTGGAGATTATTCACTTCCTCTAAAACCCATGCCAAAATGCTGTAAGAAAATTTACAAAACAGATGGATTTTTCTCAACTATTTTGAAGAAAAGATGGATATATGCTAAGCCAGGGKTTTTTTTGCACACATGCCACTGTCCACCTGAACTTTCCAGCATGAAAGTGAGACCTTGTGGGCTGCAGAGGTGTAACTTTAAGCGAGGCCCTGTAGGCAGCCTGCGCTGGTGCAGTCCCGAGAGCCGCTGCAGCTCGTGGCTTCCTTTGGTGCTTCCGAGAACCCGGCACAGGGAAAGCGAACGAGCTGCAGCCTTGGGCTCAGCCACAGCTGTAAGAGTGACAAAAAATTTCAAATAGGCTGTTTTGTTCCACAGATGAAAGCAAAAGGGCTTTCATTCCTTCCTGCTCCTAAAATTTAAAGGCATATAAATCAAATGCTGCCAAAGATTCACTGGATCTGCCTGATTCTCTATCCAGGCTGCTGCTCTGGGCAATGAAAAACCCAACTAATCATGCTGGTAATGGTCGGGGTGCCTTCCTGCAGATGTAGCATGCTTCCCAATAAGAGTCCTTCTGTGCTTCTATTTGTCTGGTTTAATTTCCTTATGGAAAATTGCTGGGTCCTGAGTCTGCCCCGTGTGGGACCGCAACTCCAAGTTCACAGCTATCAGGGCCCGTGCATGAGACGCTGTTCTGAGGACGCAGCTGGATCGCCACTGGCTCCGGGATGCTGGCGTGCCAAAGCCTGGGCACCCTGTGTGTGTTGCACGAGTCATGCACGAGTCATGCACGAGCAGAGCGAGCGTGTGAGTGCAGAAGGATTTTCCTGAACCTCTGCCACTGGTGACTTGCGGGGCTGACCTCGCTCCATCTTCCCACTGTCTCCTGGATGGATCACTTGGAAGCGCATGCGGAACTTGTTGGGTCAGCAGGGACCTGCCTTCTGCCCGGGTAGCGCAGACCTTCGTCTTTGCTCTGGTTGCTACAGTCTTTAACTGAATGGGATCTGCTCTGAGGCTGTTCCACTCGGTGCTACTACAGTGCAAATAATAACCAATGATAAATGGGGAAAACCATTGAGGCTAGGACATGACCTCAGTGCAACTTAATAAATAATACATATAAAATCTGCCAATCAAAGAAAAAAAGAAATCTGTCGTGTGTATGTATTCATTGGAGCTGCCGAGCGAATGCCCCGGACATTGTCCTTGTGCGCCCTGGATTTACACCCGTGCAGCTGCATTGCCTGAATTCCAGTTGCAGCCCTTCACCGAGGTGAGGGAGGCTGGGATGAAGCTTGAGTTCTTTGTGTGTATGTGTCTGTTTTGGCTTTCTGAGAGGTAGGAGTGGATAAGGGTAAAGAAAAGGCAAAACAAGGTTTAGAAGGACACAGAGGTATTTAATATACAGGCTGAGGGTAATAACAAAGMAAGGATCTGGCAGGCAAACAGCTTGTGTTAAGAAGAATTATGGAGCTGAGAACCCCTCAGGGTAGCAGTTCACTCTCATTCTCTTATATCAGTTCCTGATATATCACGTTGTTTCTTGTCCTTCAGATKGCAGGGCCTGTGGAGTAGATAGTTGCTGTTATCTCTGTTAGAGCATCCAGAATAGTAAGGATCCCAACAGGAAACCTTGGGTGGTACAACTAAAAATAGTAGTAGGGGGATCATCCTTTTCTGTGGTTAATCTTCGTGTGCTGGCTATGAGTTGACCCTGTGCTAATCAATGCATGTTTTACAGCTGACTTGAGGTAAAAATGTGCTGTAGTTAGGTTTGTGGGTAAAGAATGTTATTGAAAGGCACTTTCCGAAACGGAACGGAGTTTGAAAATACTGAATTGGCAATTTCAAAAACCTGGGTCATTTTGTGTGACTGCATTGTCATTACCATGGACTCCTGAAAAATCTTACTGAAGGGTTTTGGGGTGCTGAGTGCTCTTAGATCATGTACGCATCCTCTCTCTTGCTCTTGTCTTCATTTGCTGTTTCTTGGCTTATCTGCTGTTCAAATAAGTGGCTCATTGTTCAATGCAACAAGAAATTTTATCAGCTTGAAAYTTTAGCTTGTACAGGGAGGAAGAATGGACCAGCTCCCCAAAGTCTGCCGTGATGGTTTCTGTGCAGAGTGGGATGGTATTGCAATGCCCTAGGTGTTTGCAAAGAGTATTTGGATTGAGCATTCCCAGTTGGGCATGCCATAGTGATCTGAAAAGARAGAGAGAATGTTAAGCATTTTGCGATCGTGTGAGCTGAGACTGAGCGCGYTAAGTGCCTGGAGAGGTCAGGGCAGATTCAAAGGAGCCCCTGAACTCGCTGCAAAAACATCTATGGTCATGGTGCCTCCAGAGCTGCAGTGTGATGGCGGGGCCTGGTGTGGGCACGATGCATCTTTAATACTGGCTTACTCTTTCAGTTTGCTATTTCTGCTTAAAAAGCCTGGAAATCTAATTTAAACATCTACTGCTTGATTGGGGGGGTGCATAAGTCCCCCCTTAAGTGTCCCTCCTGCCTGACTGCTGGCAAGGATTTGTCCTGGTGTTTTCAATTGCCCTTCAAACACAGCCCGTCCTTGCAGACCCTGACGATCTTTTGGTGGGGTGTGTGTGCACGTGTGTACGTCTTACTCTCACCAGCAGCGTTTCTTATGCTCTCCTGGTCCTGATTTTATGCAAGGGGGTTTCCAGCCTCTGTAACAAGCCGAGCCAAGCTCCCTATTTACTCTGCCTATTGTGAATGTGCAGATCTATGTGCAATTGTATATCAAATAACCTTGCCCCTAAGCAGATGAGTATTTATTTCAGTCAGTTACCCCTTATAATTACTATATTGAACCTAGTTGTCTATAAAATGGATGGTTTGCTTATACAGTTTACCAAAATAGTTCATTAGGGGTTAAACAAAATGAAATCCCATTTGCAAAGAGTATAATAAATTGTTTCATCTGTGAATTTAGCTGTTCTCCCTAATGCAGACATGGATGTTACAGTGGTTCTCCCTTGATAGGGTTATGGGTTAATGAAATGCTTTTTCTGTTGCTTATTTTCCTCTCTTCTGTGCTGAGTGATAAGTAGCTAACCAACGAAGCTTGTAATTACAATCTTACAGAAACCGGGCCGATCTGTATATAAATCTCACCATCCAATTACAAGATGTAATAATTTTGCACTCAAGCTGGTAATGAGGTCTAATACTTGTGCATGTGATAATCCCCTCTGGATGCCGGCTTGATCAGATGTTGGCTTTGTAATTAGACGGGCAGAAAATCATTATTTCATGTTCAGGAAAAAATTAGGTTGGTGGGAAGTTAATTTTCTCTCCGCTCTCTGAAGCGTAGACAAGAATTTAATGATTTAATCATGATTGTTAGCTCTTTTGCAATCAATTTGTAATGATTGTGTAGCAACTCTCTTCAAGGGAAACTGCATCAGGGAGGAGTATGCAAACAACTGTCTAGGAGGGCTGGTTATAAATAGTATCACATGTCCACAAAGCCCATTAAAATCTTCTTAATGGTGACGTACCAACTCTCACATCCCATCCGGATGGGTCTGAGAGAGGGAGTCCGGCGAGGTTGGCTTTGCCAGGGAGCCCCTGGGTCACTGGGCATTGCCCAAGTGCCGGCGGAAAGCAGAGGCCACGATGGCAAGCAGCCCRTGTCGGGGGTCTTCTGGTGGACCTGCTCCTCTCCACATGCATGAGACTGCTGCTTTTCTGCTAATTTTCCTTTCTCCCCCTCTGTAGTTTATCATGCAGGACTCTAAAGTGTGCCTRGAGAGAGCACTTTAGTTGCTCCGTGTGAAATATATAGCAAACAGGAAAAAGGGATTTTAGCTTTAGCTCTGAAGGAAAGAACTTGCATTTGGTCCTTTAGATTTCCCAGCAGAGACGCTGTTGACAGCACAACCAAATATGCCTCTCATATTTGAGTGTACTTGATTTATCAGCTTAATAAAAATAACTTGTTTTTCCCTTGGGGAGGTCAGTTGTGGCAGCAGTGTGCACTGCCCTAGGAGCTAAGTGAGGAAAGTGCAGCGAATAGGAAATTCTCCAAAACAATCAAGCAAGCCCAACAAACAAAATTGTCCCCAGACTGTTGACGAATYTGAGTTGAATGCAGCTCAGAAACCCCCTTTTCAGGGAATGGAGAAAGATATGGTACCCAACCAAACCCCAAGAGTGATGGATCCGCTTTCTGAGAAGGGTGATACTTCGCTCCTCTCCTTCTCTTAGGGCTTTCTATGCCAGGTGCTGCCATTCATGAGCAGCAGCTCCATGGAGGGCGTCTCCATGTCCATCTTGGTCCAGGCTGACGTGCATCCATGGAAATACGGTGCCCTGCCAGTGCCAGGGAGGGAAAGAAGCTGCAGTTGAGGAGTGCCTTGGATCTGTCTTTTCCTGTTGTTCAAGCTCCAGTTGTAGTGTATTATTTATTAGCATTAAATATTACCTCTACTTCCATGCTGTACTCTTAATTTTAAGTCTGAGTGCATAGTGTGTTAACATCCTTGGTGGATTGTCCTGGTTTGTTGGCAGTGTGGCTGAGAGATAGGAGCAAGTGTCTTATCCGTAAGGATTGTGGTCTGGTTGCATCTGACGCAGGTTTTACCAGGTGTTGCAGGGTTGACTCGTCTTGGGTTTGGATTACAAGTGGGCTTTGGGATGCATGTGGATTTATCTTCCATTTTGTGAATTTACTGTCTCTTTTTTCTTTCAAGTGTTGATTCAAGGCATGAATATGAATATGAACATGAATGAATAGTTTTCCAACTATGCTAAGACATGGGAGTTGTAATTGCTGAAGAGGAAGGAAAATGAAATATTTGTTTCATTGAACCATATTTTTTTTAGTTGTTAATGTTTTGTACCAGTTCTGCCGTGCTGTACTTCAGATCTGTGACAATATGTTGATTAAGCTTCTGAGTATGCTCAAGGAAAATCCCCCTTTTCTATCGTGCACTATATTTTTTTCTTTGGACCAACATTTTCTATGGCTGACACCAAATTTACTTTTATATAATTCAGCCGTGTCAAGAGAAAGGACTCGAAATAATGGTCAGGTAACACTTAATTTCCTGCACTTGGTACTTTCCGTCATATTTCTTCTGGGACTGAAACCTTTTTAGTTGAAGTCATTATTATTTTGGCCAAGGGTCAGCAAGGTTAAACAAGTGTGGGTGATCTGATTACAGGCTTTTCTAAGGAATCATTTCCAGCTTGTCTMACCAGCAGAGTTCCAGTTCCAGTGGCCGTTGCTGCCCGACGAAGCCAATACCAGTAAATCTGGGTAGAGGGCTGGAAGGGGAGACACGCACGGGTGCATCTTCGGCTGCTCCTTACCGACACATCCTATAGGGTCTATGTATGGGTAACGTTGACTTGTGGGAGGATGAGGAGGGGAGTGGTTGGCTGCAACGCGTGCTGCTCCGTCCCTAGCACCTCGTGAGGGGTTTACATGCCAGCCCTGGAACGACTGTGCTGATATTTTTGGTGTGTTGAAAACAAGGGTGCGCTCTCAAAATAGGTAATTGCACAGAGGATTGTGTTTATTAYACGATCTGGGCGATGCCGTGAAGATGGTCTCTGTGTTTGTTGTTTTTCCTTAGCACTTGCRTTGTTTTGTTCAGGCCGGATGTGCAGGCAAGGCAGGGAAGGCAGCGAGTACTCCCCTCATAAAATATACAGCGCGCCRTGCCCACAGAAGTGTCTCTGCGCATCTGTTTGTGGCTCTTTTCTGACTGACTGGCTAAATTACAGTTTCATTGTTCTAAATCCCCGGGGACTCTGCCCGAGATGTTGTAACTAAAGCTGTGCACGTCGTGAGGCTACTCTTACCGGGTGCTCTCGGTTGTAGATACAACTAATTTACTTATTTTTGGTTAACCTCTCAATGAGCAATGTGATCGCCTCTTAAAAAGCATAGTTGTCGGTAGGGAAATAGTGACTTTTTCAAACGCTTCTATTAGGCAGATGTGTGGGGGTTTACAGCAGTTATGGTGTCCAGCAGCACTGGCAAGGCTTTGAGTGGTTTCATAGCMTCAAAGCAGGTGCCAGAAGAAAGTCTCAAGGAGGAATTTCTTTTCTGTAGGCTGTTGTGATTGAAGTAGGTCGTCCTTCTGCAGGAGTAGTCTTCTCTGATGGGAAGCATTCCTGGAAAATTATGGCCTGCTACAGGTATTTGACAACCTGGAGAGCTTAGAGCCCCTAYTTGAGAGGAACAGTGATTTCTGCTCTAATTGGTTTTGTTAAGAGCCTGGCAGTTCCACTGGTGCTCTAGGGGAAGGACCCATTTGGGTTTTTTTCTTTAATGATGCACTAGTTATATTGTTAAGGGAAACAAAAAGCACTGCCAGAAGTATCCTCAGAGCACCTAGAGGGCTATGGAGGTTCAACTGCTTTTCAAAGAGAGTTAGTGGGTCCATTTCTGCATTCTCTGTGTCCTTGCTGTGTTCAGTCTGTGCACAAGCAAACATATGACTTGGGCCATATATTTGCTGAGCRACAGTTCCCTAGGAAGTGTGCTGAAGAAACAAGACTTTCTTATGAGAGAGCTGCTGCTGCTGCACGTTTCCCAAGGCTGGCACCTTGGAGAGGGCTTTGGGCTAAACCTTCTGAGGGGCAGAACTCAGTTCCTCATCCCTCTTGCCTGGTGCCCATCTGAACATCCCGTTGCTTCCCTCTGCAACAATTGTCTTCAGAGGGACCGTGGAACTTCCCTACTTCACACTAACGACTTGAAGGGACTTGTTTTATGGTAACACTTTGTAACGTGTGGGTAAATGGCAGTAGTATATTTTCTGAAAATAATGAAGTCTTAGTGACGAGAGATTGCTCTGCAACTCATTGCTATTAAATCTCTGCTGAGAAGTAGGGAGAGATGTCTCTTTCTCTGCACAAAATCATAAAGGTGATTGGTGAAATGCAGTTTATTRGCCTAAAAGGAGAAGAATGGTGCTCGCCCAATGCACTGTACTATTCCTCTCCATTTAAGAATTTTTCCTGCCCATTTTGTCTCTAGGTAAAGTGTTCAGCTGGGGCAAAGCGGGGAGCTCCTCCTCTCCCCCTGATTACAGTATCACTTTTTCCTAATGGAGATCCAGTAGCTTTGTGGTCATCYCTTCTCTTCAAAACCGACCATTTTCTGCACTCTCGTCTGCAAGTCTTTGAAGATTTCTGGTGCCACTTGTTCCTAGGCTGCATGTTAGGGTCAAGCTTTTGAGTCTCCTAATCACTCAGTTCTGGCATAGTCCCGTTGCCACTAAAGCCTCTTTTCATGCCTATTTAATGCCTCAGAAGTGCTTTCAAGTGGTCTTTGATAAATCATAGTAAGTGTTATTCCAGTCGCTCAATAGCAGTACCTGCTAGAGTCTTTTTTAGTTCCCAAGGCAGCCGTTCCCTCTTGCCTTATTTTACCAGTGACAGTAATTCATTCCACTTGAGCTGACTAGCTTATTTCACATTTATTTGCACATTATGAGCAGTGTCACTCTACTTACCCTCCAGACAGTAAATGGTTTGAAAAATGCAACTGTAACAAATATTAGGCATGGGGAGGGGAAGTAGGAAAATTGAACCTCTGCATTCTGAGCCCAAATAAAAACATAATGAATAAATAATATTTTGAAATTATCTCAATCATCGGGTGTATGCAAAATCAAAGGTGCTGCATAAACTTGCATTATCCCTTTGAGAATACATTTCTCTTTCCCGCCAGCTAGTTTAGCCTCCCCAGGGTGGAGTTAAATAAAATATTACCCATCAGGTCAGGAAAATAATTAGTCCAGCATTATTGCCTCCTTCCTAAGCAATCAAACTTGACCCATATGTATTATGCATGTTTGCCCCCCGCGCGTGCACACGGTTGCGCTGGGGCTCGGCGCTWGCCTGCCCATCCGGTGCTGCCGCTGCTCCTACCGTGGAGAGGAGAGCGAGCTGAAAAACTATCAGAGCCGAAGCAAGCATTTTTTTTTGTGTGTCCCAAAGTAGCTCCTTTTAAGTAATCTTTTGTKGACTGTGGCAAGAGGTTATGGAAGTGCCATAAGTTCATGTGATGGCAAGGTTTTCCCTTGTGCGTGATGGATTGCGAAGGTGCCAGTGATGATGRTGCTCTTGGCTCCATAGGGATGTGTTGTGTTTTGGCCCTGGTGATGGGGAAAGACGCAAAGCCTCTGAGAGGAGGGAAATGGGTGCGGAGTCTCCTAGAGCCTGTGAGATCCCTGGGGAACAGTCTGTGCTGAGTAACYTTGTGCTATTATCACAGTGTGGGGAGAGGATATTTGCCTAAGGTGCAGGAGTCAAGGGCGAAGCCAGTCAGAAACTGTGAGGGCTAGAAGTTCTACTTTGACCCAAGCCAAACGGCAAAGGGGTCCAGATTTGTTATTGCTTGAAATGGTTGGTGGCAGTGGGGTATTTTGGCTAATAATCCAGCCTAACTCTGGAGCTCGGGAGCTGGTGGGAGCGGAGAGGAGACGTTCGGCAAGTATGAATAGAGGGGAGAGAGTTTAGGCATGGGGAAGTGCCGCTGAGTGGTGAGCTCAGGAGCTCGAATGGTTTCAAGGAGAGGGATTTTCCTGCGTGTGAAGTGAGTCTCTTTCTTTTGGCCATCTCAGGTTGTAGTCTTTGGGCTTGGATGAGAGGCATGCTGTAAAACTCCTTTTTTTTTTTTTTTTTAGGGGGATATATGAACGGAATGGTGGCTGGAAACTAAACCTGTTCCTTAGCAAAGTGAGGGGAAAAAAAATGTCAGCATTTGGAAGGTAGCTGTGAGGTCCTGAGACTTCTTCAGGCTTGATGAGCGTCGCTTTCTGCACCCACTCAAGCTCAGGCTTGTGTCTCTGCTGAGATGCCTCTACTGAGGAGCAAGGAGGGTGATGATGGTGGCGTGTCCGTGCCCCATGGCGAAGCATGTGACGGCAGACCCCAGGCTGTTCCTTGAGCGGCTGCCAGTCTGGGCCTACCCCTACTTAATCTACCTCACGCACTCCTCTCYGGGACGAACACGGGCCTTTCCCTAGGTCCAGGGCTGACGCGGTGGCTCTTCTGGGGCACGTGTGTGTTGGTGTCGGCGTGCGCGTTGAGGTCTCTGTTGACGCTAGCGTGCAAGCCAAAGGATGATGARACTGAAAGGATGCACCCAGAGCAAACACAGCCCCTCGTGGCCTCGGGGATCAGGGGATCAGCTGCACTTGAATACGTTCCT
Organism: Eudromia elegans; assembly: GCA_003342815.1. NCBI lineage: Eukaryota > Metazoa > Chordata > Aves > Tinamiformes > Tinamidae > Eudromia > Eudromia elegans. Next base: position 1,755,311 of record PTEX01000072.1, on the reverse strand, counting down.
CGCCGTGGCCGCAGGTGCCGCGTCGTGCAGCACCAGCGCGCGCAAAGGAGTGTGYGAGCGGCCGCTCCCTCTGCTCCCGCACGGGTTAACTGCTCAGCTCGGTAACATCTCGTGTGCAAATGCGGGTTTTGTAACTTCTTTTCTACTTTCAAAGCAGAATTTGGAATAATTGTGAACAAAATTCTCTGCCAGATCCTTGGTGGTTAATGACAATACAGGGAGCCTTTCACATCCTCTTGGATGTGAAACATCCTCTTGGATGTGAAAGTAACAAAGTATTTTTCCTTTTAATGGTCTGTATTTTAGAGACAGAGAGGATGATTGCTGCTTCCCTTTCTGTTTTTTTTTCCCTCTGCTTTCCTCTTCCCATTTCTGAAGTGTTTATTCACATGCRGAAATTACAGTAGCTGTTAAAAGCCCTGGGAGCCTCCTGAAGCTGAGAGCAGGCTCTTAATCCCCGTCCTCTTTTCTTCTCTCATTTTTCTCTTGCATAACCCCATGCAGCTTGTACTCTGTTTGTTAATTCCCATTTGACTGACTGGGGACATCTTTTGAACTCTGTAATCACCAAAACGCCAGTGTTTYGCGATGCGACTTAGTATTGCGCCCTTGTCCTGAGCCACCACGTCAGATGTTGTAGACTAGATTTATGTTTTTCCTTTGCTYGACTCCCCCTTCATCCAAAGCAGTTCAGCTCTGGTCCCTTGTTTCTCTGAAGCTCAAAGTCAGCAGGCTGAGACGTTGGCTCTATCCATAGGAAAGAGTGACAGCTACAAACACAAAAAATAATTAGCTTCTTGTTTGCTGTTTCCAAATGTAATACCAGACTTCAAACAAGGCATTACTCTTCCATAGATCACAGTGATTGAGTGCAGATTAAATTGTTGTCTCATTATTTATCTGAGGTAGGTACCCACATAAGCCAAGCTCCAAGCATTGAAAGCAAGTCATTGCTGTGCATTGTTCCGACTGCAGGGAGTCAAACAGAGAAAAGGAAAATGAGGAGGGTGATGGGCCAAATCCACATAAATGAACAGGGATAGAGTGGTAGACTTGCTTTTGCAAGGGATTGGRAATATGGCTAGTGTGAGAAGCTGTCTGGTGGACCTGAACGGGTCCCATCTGAGAAGCAGCTTTGCCTCTCCAGTGCAGAAGGGATGGGGCGAGAGGCTGCCAAGGGAGCAGACAAACAGGCCCTGGAAAAGCACATGGAGCAAGCACAGGAGTTCCCTGAGGATGAATGTGGCGATGGTGACTTCTCCCATCAGGACCACTTAAAAAATCTATTAGGGCTTCTCTGGTTTTTAAGAATCTGTTTTTTTTTTTTTTTTTTTTAATACCCTTTGCCCTTCATCTGCCTCTTTCACATAAATACCTGCTCTCCTGTGTCTGTTCTGAGCCCATCTTCATTGTTCAAGATGCTAGTTCCTGTGAAACACTCCATCCATTATAAAAATAAGTGAAACAAGAAGGAAGACCTGGGAAGGAATCTGGTTCATCTGGAAAGGTGTCATTCCCAGATTAAGACTTCTGTGTTTTGTGAAGCTAGTCAAGTATAGAAAGTGGTGAAATTTTYTTCATTGTTTCATACAGAGTTCATTTTTTTTGAAATTTCAAAACTCAATGAAAAAAATTGAAGTACGGTTAATTTTTGTTGTTGGTAGCATCACATACAAACATATTTTGAGTTATGAGAGACTCAAAACCTTCTTGTAGATACCAGCCTATCTTCTGTTGAGAGCCATTCAGTGCATCTTGACTGCAGTCCCTTTAAATACAATGGAAGCGATTCTTTTCCCAAATGAATATTAGGTTTTATTAATTTCTACTGACTGTAATTAAATATGGAAAAACATAGGGGAATGTCACGCCTGATTTATTTTTAAACTTTGTTGCCTTTTTCCCTTTTTGTTTTCCACTCTAACTGTTTATATGACCCTCTAATTGCATTATCCGAGCGGCTCAAAGACAATGGYGCGAGATGACAAAGAGCCAAAGGAATGTCCCAAGCCCAAGGCCTAACTAGGTTCACCGGGGAGCACCACAAAGCCCCCATTGTGCCCGACGCGTCGAGGACCGGAAAAGGCGACGTGTCCGCCCTCGGCCAGAAAATGCTGCCGACGCTCTCGGTGCGGGTCACTTGCTGGTGTAGTCAAAGAATTCTTTAAAAAAAAAATTTTAAAAAGTCTTTAAATATATATTTATATATATATTCATGGTGGAAAACTGTTACTTGTGACAGGGCACTACTTGTTCTGTTGATCATTCAAACAATTGTGTCTGGTGATGGTTGCTCGCTGGTCTGGTCCAACGGCATTATCTGTCTCCCACAAAGTCTTTCTGGCCCGCAAAACCCTTCCTGCTGGGCTGCAGCAGGACCGTGGCACTTGGATGTTGGTGGATGTGCTTGAACCCTGCGTGGGGTCTCAAGGACAGTGGGAATACTGGGCAGCAAGCAGAGGAGTGGGAGACCACCGGCTGCATCTTGCTTGTGGCCTCATTGCCTTTTGAAACCCTCYTGATGGGTTATCTGAGTGAGTTGTTGGGAGAAAAAAAAATTAATACCCTCTTATTCGGWGCTGTTCTATTACCTATTCATCAAAAATATTGCTTTTGTGCATTTTTCATTATAAGATTCAACATTACCAATGTTAATAAAGAGAGAACTCCTTTTCTTTTCTTAGGAATAGAATATGTAAAGACATTGCCTCTTTGATGTTTCTAAGCCAATACAATATGTATTTGAATGAGGATAAAAGTCATTCTTTTAACAGAAGATCATCCAAGTCATTTCAGATGAAACTCAAGAGAAGTACCTTTTTTTTTTTCTTTTTTTTTTTAAGGAAGCAATACTTAGAAATTAAGGTGGATAAAAGAGGAGCACCTCTTCAGAGGAGACAGCTAATGCCAGCACGTCGCTGAGCCGTGGCCTGAGGTTCCCACTTACAGGTAGTTGGTGTCCCTACTGTCAGGCCCAAGCAGTCGTTTTGTTCTGCACAGCTAGAATGTGCAACTGCTGTGGTCCAAAAAYCTGTAAAATGAAGGTGTGTGGTGGATCTGCTTCATTCTTTCCAAATAAAATATCCARCTTGGCCAATCCCAGGCACTTGTTCATCCTCTGGGGATGTTGGGATCCCAAACTTCCCTGCGTCCTCAGGGTTTGCCTGGACGCTGTGTGGCTGCAGCTCTGGTGAGAAACAAGCTGTCACTCTGCATCCTGCATAAATCAGACCTGCCTGCCATGTGCTAAATTATTACATTATAAACCGTGTTGTAATTACAAAACTTCAGTTGTTCCATTTATGATCCCTGTGGTTTATTGTATTATTGGTTGGACCTGAAAGCTGAGACTTTGAATTTATGAAGTCCACTAAAATATTATATTCCCCATTCCCTTCTCCAGCTGATCAAATGACTAAATCAATTGCTGGGGCAGTGCCAATGTTATTAGGATCAATAGGACTGTGAAATTTATTGTACATTTTTGTTGCTCTATAAAATTAGATTGCAGAGTGTACGAATGTTTATTCTTCTGAGCAGTGCATCTCTAGTTTGCCTAAAACATGCAGTAGTTGGGTGCTTTGCTTGTTATATTAACATTTCAGTGGCAACACACTGGATACTGCGGAGTATAATCTCTTTGAAAGTACTAATGGCCCTGAACYTTTTCTCCTTTTCTCTTCTCAAATTGCATGTAACCTAGTTTTGGATAGATATCAGCTCTCTTTCAGAGCATGAACTGATGCTGCAAAGTGCATACTTAAATGCCTGGCTGAGTTTGGGCCGGGCAGAGAAAATGAAAGCTAATAGAAGCTTTCTGGCAGGATTTTACTGGACTCATGCATTGTCTCAAGTGCTTAATTTGTATTGGATCTCCTGTCCTCCTTGTTGTATCTGCTTGGGATGATTTAGACTACACACAGTGAGATTTATTTTGGTAATTAATTCAGCCAGTTGTCCTGAATCTAGAAYAGGAGAGGTGTCTAAACTATCTCCTTGGCTTTCCATCAAGGGGGCCAAATTTTAGGACGGTTGTCCCTGGTTACAGTGAAGCTGCCCAGCAAGTACCTGCCACCATGGTGCTGTAAAGCAGGTGAAGAGCAGCACTGGGCAGCTGTCGTGATGCGGTTGCTGCAGATTAATCTTGCATTTTAGCAGGCACAAAATGCAGCATCTCAGTCGAGCAAAACGCTTATATGCTGCAGACCAACCCCACTGGGAGCAGGAGGAGGAGGAGGAGGAGGAAGATGGTGCTTTGCTCAGTGAAGACRCATGTAACATGGTCTGTTTGAATGTGGTGTTCATGAACCTGTTTTTTAGCAAGTGTGAGGCAGAGAGGTGCCCTGGGAGAAGAGCAGAGCAGATCTCATTGTGCACATAATGCTGGGGAAAGAATTATACCAAGAAAACCTTTTTGCTCTTTGCTGCTAATTCGAGGCTTTCTGATGWAACTGGATTAGCTTTCTTGCTCAGAGTGTGGCTTTTAGGTTGGCAATGCYGCTTTCAGTGCAATGATTTCAAAAAGGCACATAACCCTAGCGACAGCTGTCCTCACCAACTGTAAAAGAGCAAAGAAAACACTTTTTCCACTAGATTACCAACTTTGATTAGGAGGYATGGGGATTTAAAAATGCTTTTTCAGCCAAAGGAGGGCTTGAGTAAGCTTTGCCTTCTCATTTAAAAAGAAAAAAAAAATTTGGAAAACATTTTTGTGGAGTCTGTTGCCCTTAGTTAAAATACTGCTAGCGTTATCTGTTGACTTATCAGTGATGGTGGTCTTTTTGGACACAAGCTGTATGATTGCCCCCGAACAAGGCAGTCCCCCCTTAGCAGCACAACCWGGAGGTGATGCCTCTTCTGCAGCCAACTGAGCTAATGGCCCTTAGCAGTGTGTCCTGTGACTGCCTGGCATCTCTGCATCTCTCAGGGCTTCAGMGATCTAGTGCCATCAAACCTGGTAGGGTGGAATCCTTCTCCATTGGATTTAAAAACTTGGTTGGAGGTGTTAACCCGAAGACTATACATTTCCCTTCTGGTATGAAGTCTGAGAGGAAGGCAAAGGGYGAGTGGGTAGAAGCTCTATTAAAATGTTTTTGGGTGAGAATTCATCTTTCCATGTAGCTCTGATTRTAAATTCTTGCTTCATATAGACTTTTCTGAGAGATGTTTTGTGTTTCTTCACAGTTAACACGCCTAGTTGCTGTTACATAAATGTAAATCCTTTTAGGTAGGACAGAAGCTGGACTTCAGTTTGGGAATAGGAGTTGKGTTGGTATGTATATTTAAATATGTTGCTTATACTAGTTGTGACAGTAACAGAAAGGGACAATGRTAAGTTTGTTTTTGTTGTTTGGCCTTCCTTGAATGCAATATCTTTAAAATTGCACGGAAAACTCTTGCTGCAATATTTATTTAGCTCAGATACTGCGCAAGAGGAGCAATGCAGGGGAAAAAAGGGAGTTACTGGGAGGTGGTGTTAAAGAAGAGGCTGCAAATCTCTGTTTATCTTTCAAAAATGGAGGCTGTATTTTTCGGTATGCGATCTGTTATAACTGGGTAGAGATCCATAGTGCTGGAAGGTAATTAAGGCTACGGGATCTGATGTGAGCTAATCTCTGGATTCAGTCGAATTCCGACTGCTCCGGTCGGCTTGCCCCCACAGGAGGGCTAGCCTGGGCTGGCTCGGCTTCATGTCTCCAGCCACCTTGCTCCTTGGTGCCAGCACCTAGCAGGGCTTTCAGGAGCAGCTGGATGGTGCCCACTGAGGATGGGGTCCATGGGCACGCACCAGAGCCAGTACCGGGGCTCCTTGGCGGGCTGTCCCGGACCCTGCTTGGTCGGTGGCCATGGGTTGTTGGTATGGGTGACGCCAGAAGCGTTGTGATGACAACAAATGGATTGTCCATGTGCCGGAGCCCGGGTCTGCGCAGAGCGGCCCCGCGTGCCCCCGAGTGCTCGGCGCTGTGGGGATTGAAAGCCTTTAGCTGCGTGGTGGTGTCGCCTCTCATTGTAACTGCCCATCACCCTGTGGTGTGTGTCCTTGGGTGTGTGTACCAGGCGTTGGAGAGCCCGGCGTGGAGCGTGTGTCACTAGCAGCCAGGGCCAGGAGACTAGAAATAGAAATAAACATGCGTTTGCATTAAAAAATAACTGCAGGAAGGGTTTGCTTCGTGGTTTGCCTGTTGTCTTGGAGGGCAAGACAAGCCCTGTCCTGAGCGTGGCTGGAGCAGAGCTGCCATGGTGTTGGAGYGAAGGTGCCTCCATCTCCTCCATCGTGGCTCTCCGGCTCGGACATGGGGCTTTGCTTGATCCAGCCCCATGGCACCACCTTGTCTCCCTTCCATTGGGCTGCTGCCAGTGTCCGAGGGTGCCCGGTCACGCTGCTGGGACACTGGGGACAGCGGGAGCTGGCACCAAGCTCAGGCTGGTTGGACAYGGACAGGGAGGAGGCCGCAGTTGGAGCAAGATGTAGCCATAAAGTTAGTGTGAAACCAAAAAGTACTGGGTCAACCGAGCTGTTTTTGTCCTCATTAAGAATAGTGGAATGGGGACTTTTTTCTTCAGAAATTACTTTTTTTCCTTTAAGCTAATAACTTATTTCTGGAGAACAAGTAAAGAAAACTTCTAAAGATTACGCAACATGTTTTGGCTTTTTTCTCTTGTTAGCTTACATTGTAATTACACAGATAATGTTTTATTGTAAATGCCTGTTTCCGAGAATCCTRAACATGTTTCTAACATTCTCATTATAAGGATATCACTTCAAYTTAGCTTTTTTTCATAACCACATAAATACTGTGCTGGATTCCTCTCTCTTCCCTTTCCTTCTCCCCTGCATATAGCCCAGCAATTAAAAATGAAAGCTTTCCCTTTTCTTTGTGGAATATCTAGGCTCAAACTCTATTTCCCACCTCACCTTTATTTCCCAAAGAAAATGCAGCCAGATTCTCAAAAAAATGTTAATCATCTCTGTGGTTGAGCAATTTAATAGTTTGGCTTAGAATTGCTCCAGCACAAGTGTCAATAATTATAAAGATTTGTTCTTCCAGCATTTCCTAGKCTCCCGCTATGGGGAAAACCTTGCTGCGCTCAGTTCGTTGCTCATTATAATTGTGTGGCTCTTGGGTTTTGTTTTCTTTCTTTTTTTCTCCTCCTTGCAGGAAATTTTAGATCCAAATTTTCMAATGCTGCCTAACCTTACCCTGTCTAGRTGGGGAAGAGCTTCAGAGGTCCCTTCCARCCTCAGCCGTATTGTGATCCTGTGCTCCACAAAGGAGGAGAGGGAAAAAGATGCATCTAGCAATAAAACAAACCCTAATCAAACAAACTCCAYAGTTTTATGTACAGGAAAGTATTTTTTGTCTAATTTACAGAGCAAATCTAGAAATATGCCACCAGAATTTCTATAGACACAAATTGCTGTTGACTTAAATATTCCTAAATAGAGCATGATTCGGYATCTCTAGAACGAATCCATTCATCCAGCAAGCCATGTTCCTATTTCAGGCCGTGCCATGTCGTCTGTGTGAGCGTTTCCTGATTTGAGCCTTCCTGTGTTTAGAGGATACTTCACATAAACTTGTCAGGCCTCTAATTAATGTGCTGGACCACTAAACATGCCAAAAAAATTACATCACTTTTTTGTGTATGKTGCAGTTTCCACCTTTATTAAGGGGGTTTAATCATTGCAGAACTCTAAGTTATTTTGATTAATGCAGAGTTTAAACTCAGTTTACTGGCTCACTCTTTTTGGGAGGAGATGCAGTCTCAAAACAAGTATTGGTGGATTATAAAATGGGTGAGAACTGTTTTTTAATGAGATTTGAAAAATCTTAGTGAAATAAWCTCCATGATGATTAATTTGCAGCTTGAGTCCTCTCATTTCTGCTAGCAGGAATGCTAAAGCAGAATAGATAAGGTACAATTTTGTTTAAAAAAAGTGTGTTTTTAATTTTCCTATGCCTGGAAGACGAAAGTCAAGAAACAAGACAAGGTGGCTGGAGATCCAGTCCTGTTTTGAGATGAGATATCTCCTGAGATAAGATCTTCTTGCTAGTTGGAATACCCCAAAATATAGTACCAGTCCAGCTTGCTTCTGGGTGGAATCTCTTTACTSGAACCCACCTCCAATTCAACTGTGACATTCAGAGTTTTCCTTCACGTGGTGCCTCTAGWCTTTCATCTTCTGCTTCCCTTAAGAGGTCAGGGAGACCAGTGGAAGGAAGGAGAGACTGTTTTTTGTGTTGAAAGAAGGTCTCTTGATGTCCCCGAGTTTGTTGGCACTGCTAAAACTGACACTTTAAACCTGGAATTTAAAACTGGGCTCTCCAGGTTACAATTCAAGTTCCCTTTCCAAGTCTTTTCTTCAAAGACTTCCTGCAGACCCTCCCCTCCAGCTGCTACTGGCTGGGGCTCACTGAAGAAGTGCCAAGGGAAGGTCTGGAGGTGGCATTTTGCACTAGCACAACCCGATTACTGCATCCTGGCAGATTGGTAGCCTGGCTCTGGTGGCCTTCCTTCTCCATCACCCTTCCTCCATCACCTGGTTCCTCCTGGCGCTTGATCCTTGCTGTTTGCTGCAAACCCAGTTACCCAGAGGGCCAGCACAGTGTCCGTTGTCCAGTTAGGSTCTAGCTGAATCCCTGAAAGGGATCAAAGGGATCAAATCCCCCCTGAAAGGGTCATGGTGAGGGGGCTGGGCCCTCATGCAGAGGGTCTACTTCATCCAAGTGCAGGAGAGCTCCATCAGATCTAACCTATCTTCTAAGCTGGGCTTTCATATTGCAGAAAGCCTGCTCGTCTCTTTCAAGAAATACAGCTATTTTCCCCCCAGTTATGCGTGCTTCTTTCTTATATTCTGTGCCTGCCGAGTGATTCATTTCCCAAATGTTTACAGAGAACATCTAGTGGAAAAGGGGATCATGACTTTTTAAAATACCTATTTAAAGAAGCTATCTCAATAGTGCTGTGTAATCCAGGGCAGCTTCTCTCTGGTGGCCAGAGCCCACGGCAGAATTGARTCAGTCTCAGTCAATCAGAGCAAAGGATTTTTGGCAGATATATTTTACTATATTAATTCCAAATACTTTTTTTATTACCATGGAACAAGCTTTGTTTTAATTGAAATGGCCAGATGGAGCATTTTATTTTTAGTTACCTTTAGTATTGTTTTAGGACAATCTAAATTATTACACTGCCATTAATTTATGAATACTGTTTAACCATTCTGTGAATCCGTAACAGTGATATAATTTTATGACTAAGACCCAAGAAAATTCATCTTGTCTGCAGCCTTACATGCTTAAACATTCCAGATATAAAAAATGGTTTAAAAATAGATATTAATTTTCTCAAATGAAGTTTTTAATATTAATTTCTAAGCTTTACAAATGACCCGGCACATGTGTAGGTTGTGATTTTAAATCCTGAAATATCTTTGGATCACATTTATCTCACCCTAATACTCGCCTAGCCAAATTTTAGAAGTGGAAAAATATGTAGATAATGATTAAAATTAAGTCACTATAGTAATGGAAATCTTTTTTTTTTCTTTTTTAAAATTTACTTTTTAATAGAGTTTTATTTGCAATGGGTCCTTCATCTAGGACATAACTGTTGCTTTATGTGTCAAAAGAAAGAATCTTCTGCTGGAAGGAGTTTTATGTATCCCTGGTCAATCCTTTCTGGCTCCCTTGAGCCGATTCTGATTATATGAAGCAATTGTATTCAAATGGTAACAGACTGATCTGAGAATATAAATATACATATGGCATGCATGTGTGTTCCTATAGCCTTCAATAAAGAATATAGTATGCAGGCGAGTTCGGCGGGTAACCCGTGCGTCCGAGTCTTGTTTTGTTCGTGTATGAGTAGAATTATTTTTCTGCTATGGTGGCATTTCTCTGATATGATGAAAAGTTGGAGATATAAAATCTCAACACAGTGTTTGTGCTGTTTCTCTGCTTCTTCCAATTACTGTTGTGTAGTGTACTTAGCCAGTAATAAATTAGAGGTGTGTTTGACACGCCTGCTTTAACAATCTGAAACCCCCAAATAAAACTTGGTTCTTCACAAGAAATCCTGGTTATTCGGTCAATTACAAAAAAAAAAAAAAAAAAGGGGAGGGTTTCAAACTTGGAGCCAGAGTGGACTCCAAAGCAGTCTTTGTAGCTGCACTGGCTTTGCAGGGAATTAAGGTGGGTGAAAAATAATAAAAATCTCCTGTCGCTGGCAGCTAAGAATTATAGCTCTGAAATGGGTTTCTTGTGCAAGATAATTATATTCCAATCACAACTGTGCTTTTAGAAGTTGTGCCAGTTTTATAACATTCATCATTAAACACGTGGATTTGTGTGTTGGGATAGTTGGTGTTTTTCTGTGTTGTGTTTTATGTACTTGAATACATTTTTCTTTCAAAAAAGGGGGAAATATGTACTTCACATTTAAGTCAGACAAATATCATGCTCAAAAAGCTGCCTGATTGCTAGCGTGGAGGTGGATGGTGGCGCTCACAGATGCCRTATATTTTCTCTCGAAGCCTTCTGGGAATGTCGATGGATTTAAGCGGGCTCTGTGTCTGCATGTGCTCAGTAGGGGACACATCAATGAAGACTCCTGAAATCTTTGAAACTTGGGAAGTTGGGATTGTGAAGTAACAACCACGGCAGAACTTAACTAGTTCAGATTTGATTCCGGTAGAATTAGGAAGAAATGCTTTAAAAACGTTTTAAAATGTTTTTGAAAGTCAAAAGCTGTGTCAGTTTAATCATCTTCCAATGAAGGTTCTTCTGCTTTCTTTGGGTATTTCTTCATTGGCATTTCTTTATCATCCCCATTGCTTTTGAATGGGCTAAGACAGTCCCTCCTCCCTTGTAGCAGACATACCCCCTTCCCAATGCATGCACAAGGAGTTGGAATTGGCGAGAGAACACTGCATTCTTGGAAGTCCCAAAGTCCCCCTTCCCAATGCATGCACAAGGAGTTGGAATTGGCGAGAGAACACTGCGTTCATGGAAGTCCCAAAGTGCAGTGTGGAGGTGGGAATAAAACCACGTGGTTTCAGTCCAAACTTACTTTGCTACCGAAAGCTCTGTCCGTCTTTGCTGTACGTATAACAGAAATGATTTGAAGGGTGGGAGTCACCRTCTTTGGGGGAAGGGAGCTCTGGAAGAGGTTCCTCAGGTGAAAGAGGGGTGTCCGGTAACTCTGTATATCTAGTACGTCCTGTAAGTCGGATGAGAGCCAGTGGCTGAGTTYGCAGCCACGCGAATGTGGTGCCGGAGCTCCTTTGTTTCCCAATGCTTCTTAAATAAAGTGTATAATAACAAAACAAACTCAAGCAGTTGTTGACCTCTAAAGGTGTATGTATGGTCTTCCATTTCATGATTTTAAATAGCTGTTTTCTTATTATAATTTAATACATGCTATCCCTACAAACCTGGAAAAATTGGCTTGTTTCATCAATTTCGAAGGAGCACAAAGTACACCCTGTACTCTGTTGTAAGAGCAAGCTGAAGTTTTATTAAACTTGATARTGTTTAAAATAGTATCTGAGTATTGCTGACACGTTGGTTCTGAATCCTTCTTGGCTGGTATGTAGCCCTAGCTGTGCTTGTAATAAGAAGCTTATTTGCTGAACTGGTAATTCTCATTGTAGTCACACCAGGCTCTGGCCATAATGTCTTTTTAGGTCTCAGTGCATTRGATTCGAGAGAAGGGTAAAGATCATCTTGGGAAGCAGTTTGCCCTTGGGGGATTTTGACCGAGTCGATAAGAGCATTTAAACTGTTCTGCAGCTCTTGAATGACGGGCGCTGCTTTGTGTCGGGAAGCCTGCGGTGGGGATGGGAGGGATGCAGGATATGAAAGACCACTTGGGCTCGTACCTGTCAGCTGAGCCCATCTATAAAGCAAGATGAATGGACCTTGGGATGCCTCTTTCTGTTTATGCCTGTCGTGAGGAAGAAATCCTCACTAATACTGCAAAAGAGTGGATCCCCATCTAATATATAAAAATGAATTTGGTTATCTGTTTGAGGGTTGCAAGTGGCAATCCTCATATGACTAGGAAAAGCTAGTTTYCAGGAACCAGCATCGTGATCTCATACACATTGGGTCAAAGCCAAAGAATTGTGACGTTTGCATGAGTTTTGACAATGATTGCAGCCTCCAAAACACCCCTTCACTGGCTTGTGGTGCTCACTTTGGGGCGACGTGGCTTTGTTTACTGCCGCAGGGACTGCACTGGGGTGTAGCAGGCTTWGAGGGGCTGCTTAGGAAAAGCGAATACAGCTCTTCAACCTTTGTCACCTGGCGAGCCTTGATGACTTGTGCCAGTTTCACGAGGGCTTGCARAAAGAGGAGATGCTGGTGAGCCTCCTCCTCCCTAATTATCTGAGTACAGCTGAGTAATATCACTTTGGAGTGGGCAGGATGTTTAATATAGGCGGGTATTTCACTAAGCTTCTGTACTGATATATACAGGTAAGTGATTTGGGGTAATTTAAGCTGTTGTTAGCTTTCCTTGGCTTTGCCTCTACGTAATGAGGAGCTGAATCTTGTAATACTTGCCGTGATATATTCTAGCTTAAAGAGGTAATGATTAAAGAAAAGGCAAGTTGGTCATATTTGTCAGGGAGGAATTTCTGCAGAATGACTCTATTTGGTATGTTTGTGTGTAATGAAATTGTTTAGCAGCCGGATGCTATCGATAGTTGGGCAAAATGGGCAATAGGCACTAAAAAGCAGTGTTTATGATTTGCAGCATTTTTGTTCATTGTTTTTGACTCACACACGTAGGATGTGGGGCTCGCACTGGAAACACTTGCAACGAATCTCAGAATTAATAAAGCTGGGTGAGGTGAGAAGAGCCTTGGTGCAGCAGCCTGGGGTGGTTGTGTGAGCRGCCTGAATTGGCACGTGCAGCCTGGTAGGGTTTGTTTTGACACTCGGACCAACGAGGGKGGGATTTTCTGGCATTTGCTGTCCCTGTCACAGAAAATTCAGATCAGATACTTAATATTTGCTTTCCCTGTCAAGGTCATCCAAACCACTAAAAAGTCATGGGCTGYGGAAGGAAATGCTAAGAGTTTTCATGTGGTCATTGCTAGAGGRATCATTTCCTTTAGTATCCATATGTTCAGCATATTTGCTTGTTCTATCTTTGGTAAAGTTGTGGCGTGGCTTTTAGGGAGAGGAAGAAGGCCAGAAAAAAAAAGGGAAAAAAAAGACATCACAGAGGGTCTTGCCAAGCCTGGCCCACCTATCTGAACCTGTTTAACTGAACTGTTTAATTGTTATGTAGAGCACAGTGGTTATTTCGCTACGGGTACCAGGGCGAGTGGGAATTGGGCCTCTTCCCTTCCTGCTCCAGCGGTCTCCGATGAGCCGAGGCTGCAGAGGCTCCTTCCTGCCATCTCCAGCCAACATATAAAATGCATGACAGTGACATCCCTCACCAGAAGTGACATTTTTTTTGTCTCGGGTAAATCCAAATAATTGGAAACACGAGTTAGTGCTCAAAGCGTGGCGCTTTGGTCGCGTCCTGCCAGTGTGACGTAGCAGATATCCCCGTGCTGGACGTGAACTCCAGCTGGTTGCTCTTACCGTGGGGGGTTTACAGATGTTGCCTCGTGTGCTTTTGTATCCACTAGGCTCTGGTGTGCTTTAGCAAAAGCAGCAGGGCCGCGGCACAGAGCGGAGACGGATCCCCCTGAGAGGACTCAGTTCCTCAGGTTGGTTTTAGGTTTAAGATCACCGGATCAGCTTAACTGTGAGCGGGTGACTCCTGTGAAGCTGCTGCTGCTTTTCTGCTCCCAAGCACCCGGCGGTAGTTGGAGCTCTCATAGCTGGTGTGATCCAGAACATCATCCTGGGTAGGGCTGCTCATGGCACGCTGTGCCTGGCCGCTGCCCTGGTCCTCAGTAGGGCTGGTTATTACCCACGTTAATTACTAACCCGGCCCAAGTCAGCCTAGTCTTGAGCAGGGCTTACTCAACATGACCCCAGAGGTCTCCTCTGGTCAAAGTTATTCTGAGCTTTTGCGTTTGGTTTCCCTGCGTGTATTACTTGGCTAGCGAGCTCCTGTAATGGTAGGGTGGTCTGTCCAGAAAGCCTGGTGGCCTTGGGGAGCGCTGGTCCAGCAGAGCTCCTTGGCAGGAGGAGCACGAGCTCGGCTTGCTGCTGCGCTCCCTGTCCTGCTCCTCCTGGGCTGCCCTGGCGTTTCCTCCCTGCCCCTTCTAGGCAGGTGCTCCTCGCTGCTGTGGCAAGAGATGCACCCAGGTGAAGGCAGTTACCAAATTGCTGTTGAGGTGCTGAGTGCTGTAAAAGGATGGTTCTGTGATAGTTGTGGAGCCCTTGTTGCAGAGCTGGTGGTCACTCTGATGTGATGGATCTGACATTGACTAAAGCTGATGCTTAAATTTGGGGATGCAAGTCCTGGATTAAAGGACAGAGGTATTAGAAAGGAGTCCAATTCAGAGTAACCTTTTTCCTAACCAAAAACTCATTGACTTCTGAATGCATAATGGCTTAATTATTGCTGTACTTGGCAGGCAGAAAGATAGTTGTTCCTGAGTATGTTCCTATTTACTCCTTTCACTTCTCTCCTTCCAGTGAAATTTTGCCATTTCATTCACTGTTGGCAAGGGTGAAAATATCACTCACTGAACACTCACCCAGTTTGGTTTAATTTTCCTAGGTTTCTGATGAGAGAGACAAGCCAGAAATAAAACCTGGAACCTGTTACTGCTAATCAAATCAAAATGGAAAGGTAAGAACTTCTTTTATATATTGATATCTGCGTTTATATTTATATATATTTTCGCTTATTTATTTTAAACCTAAACCTGGAGTTTGCACTTTGTTTCTCTCGCTCATAACAACTGCTCACTATCATGTTTCCAAAACTTCACGTGTCAGCCTGCAGACAGACTTTCCTGGAGTTAGCATGCCCTTTATGAAACCTTCCTGTGAAAGGAAAAGGACGTTCAACCAACCTGTGTGATTAGATGGAAGTTCTCCCTATAAAAGGGATGTTGTCGGCTGCATGTTGGGCTGTGGCCCTGCAAAGGGCTTGGGGAGGCCGGGGAGAGCCTTCATACAAGAGGATGGAAGGACTAAAGCTGACGTGGTTTGGTCCTGGGATTGGCACCCGATGTCAGGTTTTGCACCGCCTGTTCTACCACAACGAGTCGTCCCAGGACGCGTGAAACTGGATCCAGGTTCCCTAGCACCTTGTGTGTGTGTGACAATTTTACTGTTGTTTGTGTTTACCTTTGGTTTATAAGCAGAAATATTCCTGAGCACGATCCACATGAGCTATTTATATTCATAAACCTTCTCCTGTTTGTGCCAGGGGTCTAAGCCAAGAACATCCCAGAACTGACATTTTAAAAATCCTTTTGTTTATGGGAAATTTTACACATTGGATTTTCCAAACATACAACTGGGGAATGATCACTGCAAACATCTGAGAATACTTTAGCTATCCTAATTCTCTCATGATGTTTTACTAATATCCAAAGAGGGAACAACTGTTTGCTTTAAGGAACCTGGCAGCCTGGCTTAGAAAAAGCTGTTGCTGTCCCAAAATTTCTGAGCAATTATTTGTTTTTTAAGTTCTGATAAATTTCTCCTCATTAAGGCTAATATTTTTCCTTCATTAGGGTAGCTTATTGTAACCTATGAGGTCTATCCTTGGGAGATTTAAATGGAACCCAGGAATATTGCAAGTCTTCTGAATAGGAGTGAGTTTTGCTCTCCTTCAGTCTCTTCTTAAGCATAAGTAGATGTAAATTAATCACCAAATTTAGAATGCAACTTTGTCTTTAAGTTATGGCTTAAATAAGTGCCACTGAATTTTAAGAGTTCAAATGTTCATTAAAATGCATTTAGCACTACCCTTGGGATCACAGCTAAAGTATTTGTAGGTAAGCAATATTAATATACAATTTGCAAAGCAATAACCTATATCCCAAGTGAAAAGGAAGCACTGTGAAGCTAAAAGGTAAATAATAAATACTGATGAACAGGGACTCTGGAAAATCACAATTGGAAGAAGTGGTAAATCCCAAGGTTTTAGCTGTTTTGCTCTTCCTTATTACGTTCATGGTTTTTCTCTGTTCTGCTGGTGCCTGGGGGCAAGGTGTCTGTCGCTTYAGATAGCAAGGCGGTTCTCAGAATGGTACGAACACGTCGTGTCCTGTTCCCCCAAACTCGCAGCAAGGCGTTATTGGCAGCAGTGGAGGCAGTAAAGGAGAGCTGTGCAGTTGTGTTACTCCTGGTAATTATTGGCAAATAATGGTTTCCTAGATGCAGCAGAGCAGAGCGTTCCCTCCCCTCCTGCTCGCCGGTAGGGGATACCGGCCCCGTGAAATGCATGGGAAACCAGGCTGCTCTCTGGCAGCACAGCAAGGCCCTCAGACCTGGCCAGAAAAGCACACGAGACTGTAAGAAACTATTTTTAGGCTTAAATTTAGGCACGAATCTAAGCCCTTCCAGGACCTGTGGCTGGGGACCCGCAGCACGGGTAGGATGCAGAGCTCAAAWGAGCTGCTTCTGTGTAGCTAAAACCTCAGTATTTGGCTCTCTCAAATCTCTTAACCACAATTAATTTATTTGTTAAGGAAAAGGAATGGGATGAGGAGAATGCAGCCTGAAAAAGCAGTGCTCCTGCACTGCAAGCTGGTTTGCCATTGGGTGGTTTGTATGCCCCGATATTCCAGTGTACGGGCATTTGTTATCTTGCCAAGAAAAGAAAATGGAGCAAAAATCTCTTCCCAGTGACGATATTTTCTGGATTAGGAGAACTAGTAATATGTATGAAGTAGAGAACATGCAACAAGTCCAACCCAGCCTGGCCCCGTGGATATTTAATCTACAACTATAAAATTGTATGATTCTATGTGTTAGTGTTAARTGACTTGTACACATTTCAGTTGTTGTCAGCTCAAAGTAGTTATGAAATTTTGGGTTCAAGTGTTTAAGYATTTTGTCCTATGAAATGAACTGAAAACCACCCATTTTCTTCAACAGTTTCAATATGCCATAGATGGCTGGCTTGCAAAAGTGTTTCCAGCCATCTTCCCAAGGAAACTATCTGAAAATGTATTTTTAAAAGTATTTAACTCCTGTTACGCTGAGTATCACTTGCAAAGAAGTCACTGCCTTGTAGTGATCTGTGCTGTGTATTGGTATAACAGCAAGTGCTGCTCTCAGATAACTTATGTGTGCAACCATGGTCCCGTTTCAGYAAGTCATTTAAATATCTGGGCATGTCTTGTTTTTCACAGCATTCGCTATGCCCCTTTGCACAGAATTAAGATAGCAGATCACGGAATATTTTCCATTAACAGGGCATGCAGGGGATGGTTTGGGAAAGGCAAAGAGACTGTGTTTTTCCTTTCCACTTTGGTTCTTACCTTGTTCTGAAACAGCAGGAAGAAAATTGCATTAAAAAAAAAGGACTGTGGTGAGACAGTTCAAAAGAACTCTAATGTTGCTGTATATATTGTGTTTCATCCCGTGCTTTAAAGATTTACTACTAGAACTAGAAGGCCTTGGGGAAAGGTCCCTTGGGAAGTAGCCTTGTTCTCAAGTTTGTGAACTTTAGAGATAGTTAAAAGGCAAAAAGTGGAGGCAGAAATAGCATTGATCAAGTAGTAGCAATTAACGGGAGGAAAAAAAGACACTGAGGTTAAGGATTTTATTTGGAATTCGAATGACCAATGATCTTTCTAAACTTCATGGGAGGGAAACAGCATTTTTCTTTTTTTTTTTTTTTGACATAGGCTAAAATATAATCATGTTCTCTCAATCAACAAGTATGAGYGTCTGGAAAAGGGTTGGTAGCTGCCGCGGCACAGGCAGCCCAGCTATTGGGAGAGGTGAGGACTAGGCGCATGGAGTTGAATGTAATGGAGAAAAAGCTTAATAAAAGTGAATCTCAAGATGAAAAAAATTGCTCAGGCATCAGCAAACTGGTATTGCTTCCAGGCTTGTCGCGACGAGCCCCATGTTGCTTCCAACTAGCAAACAGTTTTGCCTTGTAATCAATCTTTGGCCGGCGTTGTCATTTCATCCGTGTTTCTGCAGCCCTCGGCCCTGGGAGGTTTGGGGCCGGGCTGGGAGCCGTTTCACGCGCCGCTTGGTGGCAATAACCTGGGGGTCTCCGGCTGCTGCTCCGTTTGGAGCCTGGGGGTTTGGGATGCGCTGGCTGCGCTCCGGGAGCACGCGTGCGGAGCCGCTTGGCCCCTTGTGTCCCCTTCGGCCTCGACAAGGAAACGAAACCGTTCCTGCACCTCCCAACGGGGTGGGAAGGTGCTGCCCACAGTGCAAAYGCTTCCAGAGAGAGCAGGAATAAGCCGGATAGCAAATAATCCCTCATTTAGATTGTGCTTGTAAATACACACRCGTGTCTGAAGAACTGGAGTTGCAGGGAGCTGGCTTTGGTGGCCAGGGTGGTTTCCTGTGCCGAGATTCCTTGTATTCCGGATCCTCGCGTTCCCATCGCTGTTAGAGACACRACCCGYTCGGCAAGRCGAGYAGCTGATGGGGAAGCTCCATCTGGRCKCTCTGCTGCGTTGCAGAGGCTGGATGAGGATTTAGGGACTGCAAAATGTTTCTCACTTGGTGACTCTGTGTGTGTGTTCTCCAGGGCAAAGAGTTTAGTAGCTTCACTGCTCTGAAACTTAGTGACCTGGATTCCTAATGCCATGATGGTGTGCTTAAATAAATACTCGATGGTTTAAGAAAACACAGACAATTGCTTTATTTTGGATAAAAATAAATGTTTATTTTGCTTGAAAGTGATGATATTTTCATAATAATGTTGCCTTTATTAATACACATGCRATGGTTTGTGACATTGATCTCTCTCTTTTAAAAAGCCACCTGGTTGACAGGGTAGAATAGCTGATAATCTAAGGCCAAAAATAATAAATTAAGAAATAAAGACTCAGGTTAAAATCCTGAAGCCTCACCTTTTTGCTGCTACTTTTAGTGTTCTTGCAGAGGGACTCAACTCTGTGTTAGGAAAGAAAATGGTTTGAGATTCTATTAAATAATCACTCGGTGATTAAAATTGACTCCCAGCATTGCACGTTCAAACTTGTCATGCATTTGTGTGCAAATCTCTCACCCCTCCTTCCTGGCAGCGCTGCTGTTGTTTGCAGTTGTCTCTCTTGCATGGATGTGTCTGCCCACCCCTGTGACAATTGATGCTAGTAGAACCTTTTGTTTTGTTTAAACAGCCTAACAGATCCCGTGCTGAATCAAAAAAAAWYCYTTTTTTTYCATGTCTCAGTGTAGCTCGCTTCACATGGAAACACTTGTGTGCAGAAAATTGCTGGAGCAATTTTGGAGGCCGGTCTCGAAATTTGCTGCTGCACAGTGTGCCCTTGTTTCTGCCCCAAAACCTACTCCAAGAGTCATGTAACAAATTCCTTAAAGAGGGTGYTTTATAAGGGAAATGTTGCTACAGCCTTAGCTGCTTGCACGGCAACTTGGCAGAGCCCCTCCCGTGCTGCCTTCTCCTGTCGCTCGCTTTTCCCTTGGCCGCAATTGGCTTTTTGCTCCTGGTTCTTCCTGCCATTCGCCATTCCAGCATGGACAGGAAGGGGCAGCGCTCTTCCCTCTTCCAGAAATTCTCCGTTATGAGAATGAAGCCCCGAACAAGTCAGGCTGACAGGGGAGAATTTGAATCATTTGATCAAAGTTTATACTTACCAATTTCAGGAAATTGTTAGAYGATTTGAACTTTTACAATGTGATGCTTTTTCTCATCTAAATGGCATTTCTGCCACATTTCTCAGTTTTAATGATACACTRGAACTTTTTTCCTGACTCTTTTGTGAAGATTTAGACAATGTGTATATTAACAAAAATGTCAGGTATTACAGATGAAGAATGCAGTGATTTTTCTGATGCACTTCATAAAGGTTTGAAGCAGTGGTGCTTTTCTATCTGAGATGATGGGATGTTCTAGGACAAAGAGCAAGTTGGTGCTTTTGTGCCATTGACRACAGAGTTTCAGGAGGGTTTTGGTGATGCCCAGCCCCAATTAAGTAYGGAAAGCAGCTTAGTATCTTTTTGAATTAGTTAATTTCAAATCGGAAGCTATTTTCCAGAATTAATAATCGGCATCCTGCTCATGATTTGTTGTTCTGCAGGGGCTGGGGTGGAGTGAGTCTTAGGCTGGACCCAGAATCAATAGATAGAGTTGCTTTATGGTTACCTGGGCCGTGGAAAATCTGTGGGAAAAGGAGTCCTCAGGAATTGCTGATGTGGCCCTGTGTCTCCTTGACCTGCGAGCTGTATAACCAGGGGCTGAAGTTCTTMTTTGAGGAAGCGAGGTGGGATGATSATCCTTTCATCCTACGGGGACTCYTCTGAAAATATTCAGTGTAAGGAAATTGGTAAAAATATATACCATTAATCTCTACATATTTCTCCGTGCCATCAATGTTATCTTCCTTTTTGGGAATATGGTAGCAATGAATAATTTTTAACATCAGAGGATGCAATCAATGGCTTTTTGACTGACTAAGGTTTTCTAAGTTTTCCCTATGAAAATGCCAGTTGATGCTCCTTAGAGATTATATATATGTATAAAAATAAAATCAATACAAGTTGCTTTAAAAAAAGTTATGCTGAAATAAAAACGTTTCGCAGAAACGTGCCGGTACTGCTGAAACTCTKAGATGAAAAGGTCAAAATGAATTGTCAGCTTGTTAATTTCCATTCARGAATGTTGTGAATCTATAATTTTGCTTTTGGTGTATATTTAATATCTGTAYACACAGCATAAAATATATCTAGTATTTTAATATTGTGAAAATGGAATGCGTTTGTTTCACATTCACAGGGAAGAACGTGAGATGATAYTAAGTTGAAATTCTTATATCACAGGCAAGTCCATTGTATATATTTAGGAAGTTTTTAAAAATTAACATTGCTAGAAATTAAGATTCTGATTTCTTAACCCCGTGACAGCGTTAGCTGTATGAAAAGCTGTTTTTCATGTGTCCCCTCCCTCCACCCCAAACACGGTGTCCCTTCGTTGTTCATTCCTCCCTGAGCATAAGCGCGGCGGGTGGGTGACGGCCCCTCAACGCTCGTGGAGCRCTCTGTGGATGCCTGGCCCCTTGGATCTGGACACCAGGAGAGCCAGGGCAACCTCTCCCTGCGTAGATCTGTGTTGAGAACCCCCTGTTGTGGAAACACCTGCATCCTCCTCCCATTGCATCCAAGAAATCTCCTTTTCTGGGATCTCACCTCTGCTTCCTCATGCGTAACAACCCCTCGTGTTCCCTTTCTGTATCACCTTGCTATCATCTTCCCTCCTATATCCCCACCTGCTTCTAGAGACTTCTCGGTTAATCTGTGAGATGTGCTCACAAGGAAGACATTCCTTGAAAGCCAACCATATTTGGATTATAGTGGTTCCATACTTTGCATTGCAAATTATGGCGAGAATCATTTTAAGGAATGGTGCAGCAGTGAGGAAGGCAGCCCTAAGCTGCCTTAGGAGGGGTATTTGCAGAGGGAATGCTGTTGCAGTAACTCTGGTACAAGCTTGGAGCGCAGCGTGGTGGTGGTCATCCATGGCCAGGAATGCTTGGCAAAACTGGAACAGGGTCCCATGGGTTACTGAGACTACAGCAAACCTCTTGTGTGAGAAGAGACAAGAGGATTTTACGGGTTCTAGTGCAGCAGAGATAAGCTGAGAGGTGGTGGTTTCTGACTCTGGTGTGGTGGTTGGAGACCCTCAGGAAAGGATTGAAACTAACTGACAGTAAAGAAGGAAAAAGTAGCACTTGAACAGAATTAAGCTGAAAATAAGGTATTTCACCTGGTTTTGGGCTTAATTATTATTTATTTCATTGCTGTCCTGACATCTATGTGAAACACCACCCTGGGCAGCAGGCTGTGAGCCCAAGAAACACCTTCCCTGTGACTTCCCCAGCGCTGTGGTTTTCCCCTATTAATAATGAAAGTCTTTCCCTTGGTACCTCCCACACCTGCTCTCAGACACTTAGCCTCGTGCTCAGACTTCCTCTGCTCTTCCCCGTCCTTGCCGTGTGATATTAGGTAGGTCACCACACACATCCTCCTGTTTTCCATGTGTGTATTAGTATTCCTTGCCTCAGAGGGGTGCTGGCAGGATAAATGTAGTAAGGGCTGTGTTGGCAGAGGCAGGTAAATATTTTATCATAGGTGGGGAATCTCTTTGCATCCGTACAGGGAAAGGAAAACTCCTCTCAACTTCCGAGCCAGGAAAACCTTGCACATTTCATGCAGACTGCTAAACGAAACGCCACGGGACAGCAGGCTGTGGTTTGGTCATTCTTTATGGCTCTCTGCCCCTGACGTACACGACAGCTTCACAGCAGATGAATGGGGGCTCCTGCTCCCAATGCCACTGGGGTTTCTGCCA
This sequence comes from Eudromia elegans, assembly GCA_003342815.1. Classification (NCBI taxonomy): domain Eukaryota; kingdom Metazoa; phylum Chordata; class Aves; order Tinamiformes; family Tinamidae; genus Eudromia; species Eudromia elegans. Next base: position 1,732,877 of record PTEX01000072.1, on the reverse strand, counting down.
TTGGCTTCTGTGGGGTCAGGGTCCCAGCGTAAATGACACTGTGGGATCCACTGGTGTTCTTAGTGCTGCTCTTTTTGGGATCCCTCCTGATTTACTTCTCAAAAGGGAAAGCTTAAATCTGTGCCCTTGCTAAATRTATAAAGACATTTTTGTTTTATGCYTTGCGAAACAAAAAGAAATGTAGRCTCTGTAGCGGAGACCTGGCAAGAAGAAAACAACTTGTGGCTTCTAAATCAATTCATAAACTAGATGTCATCCCACCCTGGGAGCAGGGCAGGATTTAAGTTTGTCTGAGTTTAAATTTCCTGTAATGACAACCCATAACTCCAGAGGCGCRGGCTCCTTTCCAGGGCAGATATCTGCCTGATTAAGTTGCTTAACAAAATGAAAGCCTTACTGTTCCAAACCCTTAATGAATATTTTAAACATATATTTTCCTTCCAGCAGGGTTATTTTCCCCAAATAGTGTAAGCCTAGTAGGTGCAGAGGACCAGGGCTTCTATCAGGGAACCATTAGCTGGGGGCTTGGTGGGGGGGAGGCATTCACCTGCCACGCTCAGGTGTGCTGGCATCATGCTGGGCCCATGTTTTGGGGGAAAAAGTAGAAATTTTCCTAAACATATTGTTAAAATAGGATTTATTTTTAAATCAGCCGAGCTATCTAAAATAAGAGCAACATGTCCCAGAGGGAGCCCTTCCCAGCCAGAGCTTTTTGTTCCATGAGGAGAGACAGAATCAGAGCTGTCCAAATAATAAGAACCAGATTCCTGCAGTGGGGGTGCGTGTGTAAAAAAGGACTCRAATTTTACTTATTGCTCATTGTAGGGTTTGATTCTGTTGTGAGTTTTGACGTGGCTACTGGTCTCCATCCAAATCGCGTGCAAGTTTAATATAGATGGGAATGAGAAGTGCATTAACAGTATTTATTGTTCTACTTCACTCTGTTTAAAGAGTAATAATAATCTACTATCCAGTCAGGCAGCTGGGCGTGTATTCAGTAATAACCAAACACCTTTAATGGTAGAGTGTGAAAACGGAGTACAAAACCAATTCATCTTGGAAATAAGACTAGCTTAGAAATAAGGCTGGCTTAGAAGTAAGACCTGGACGAATTTAATTGTATTAGTAGTAAGATAAGATCCGTAAATTACAAACAAATTTATGGCAGCTAAAAGCTGTTCGCAAATAGTTTGTAGGACAGATTGCAGTGGGTTTGCTTTGACCCCTCAAAGAATATTATCCAGCCAACTCCCATTAGCAGCCAACATTAGCCAGGCGTATCTTGTATGAATAAAGCAAAACGAAAAAACGCACAGTAATACACACTGCTCTTGGCATGTGTTTGCTGTTTAATGCCAACCATCTTTGAGTCTATTCAGAACTTCATCAGTCCTTTAAAAATAGTATTTGCTTGTCAGGCTGGCTGATACAGGCAAGCGATGCTAAGAAGGAAGGACCTAAAGTTTATTATAGGAGTGCGGGGTCTCAGCTGGGTGCAGCTGATGGGAGCTCGTGACAGCTCTTAGGACAAAACCCACCGTGGTGTAAAGGCCACCCGCTCAATTGTGGAGCCCTTGGGTTTGAGACAGTCAGCGTTATTATTTTAACTCGTTTGCAAGATGTGATATGTGACTGCATCTATTTGTCCAGGAGAGGTGGTTTCTTCCCTGGTAAGCTAGCTCTTCCAGAGCGCTGCAGACATGGGGGAAAAAAAAAGTTTATTGGAAATTATTGTATTTGAGAAGGCCTTAGCTATTCCCCAGGAAGAAGAGAAGCGGACACGAGGTCAATTTACAAGCTGACCCGAAAACACAAAGTTGATAATCGGCCATCATTGCTTATTGTATCTTTGATCTGATCTGTTGAAATGCTCAATAAATCCACTATTAGGAGAAAAAGTGCTTACATGCATTTTTTTCTTTTTAAAAAAAATTAAACAACAAAATAAAAGATTGATTGACAAGACATCAATAAAGCTGTGAGCATACACTGCTGACCTTTTTTTCTTTGCACTGCAATCTGTGTTTATTAGAATTCAGCTCCTATAAATAGGTTTCGGTGGATAAAAAAGCGAGCAGCTTTCTAGGAGTTTTGTTCAATAAACTTCTGTGGAAATTCTAAAGACTTAATACACGGCTTTCAATTTAATTCATTCTGTCTTCCGTTCTTAAAAATAAGATATAAGCGGGGATGAAATGGGTTTAGCTGGTGGAGTGTTTTCTCTAAAGCCGCGTTCTTAAAACTCTCCTTTCCTTTTTAATGTCTGCTGCAGCGCTTCGTTCAGCACCGACAGGATATATATCATCCCGCGCCTGCTGCACTGTGGGCTATTTCTTCCCGTTAAATAAAAACATATTAGAAGCCTGTGCTGCACCTGCGTGTTGCAAGCGCTCAGGTTAGTGCCTCCCACAGTGGGGCTGGGAGGAGGCTCTGGCGGGCGCTGAGGAGGCTGCCCGAGCTTTGGAGCCCGTTTTCTGTTTGATGTTTCTGAGCAGAAAATCTCCTCGGAGCGCTCTGAGAGAGGCGCGGGGCTGCACGGCGGCCGGGCCGCGTCTTCCCACCTCAGCACGGTCYGGGTGACGCTCCTGCGTTTTTAGGGGTTTGCTGCTCGGAGGCCACCGGTGAGGTGCTTCCCTGATGGAGCAGGAGCTGCGTGGATGGTGGAGGTTGCTCTAGGAGAGAAGTGAAGCAGAAACCCGAAGCTGAGAGGGCCCAGACTTGAAGCCCATTAGGAAAAGACAGTACCTGCCATTCCTGATGTGTGTTTTTCCTTTCCATTCAGATCAGCCTAGACCTCTGGAGCCTTCCAGGGCTGGCATGTGAAGATACTCCTGTCTGGGTCTCAGGGCAGGGGTGTGTTTTTCYTGAGCCATCTCATGAGAAAAAGAAGCCAGTATTAGCAGAGCTTGTCCTTTGTCTGTCTGTTGATGCTCCCCAAATATTAGTGTTATTTGTCTCCAGCATTCTGTTACTTTTTCCTAACACTCTAATTTTGGCTTTAGCATCTTTCCTTTGATTAATCCTACAAATCCCTGATRCATTCAGGCTTGCTGCTCTCCCTCTGTCTTTCCCTGTTTTCTTCCAGCATCCCTCTCACTGTTGCCTAGGTCAGGGAGCTCCTTTCAGTAGATAGTGACTGWCTTGGGGGTTCACGGGAAGCAAAGTGGGAAGGAATTGCTGCTGTCCCCCCGGCTCCACACTGCCCACAGAGCAGCTGCAGCACATCTGGGATGTCCAGTGTAGCACAAGGATGCTCCYTGAGTGTGTTCCTCCTGTACCCCAGCTTTTTGCCATGYACAGGGGCTGTAAATCTAAAGGAATTTTTGTTTTTAATTCCAGGCACAAGGTGGGARCTGGATTGAGTGTGCATAACCATGYAGGTGTTTATAAATCTTGCTGCYAACTGTTCCATACCTGTTCTGCTCTGATCCAAACGGAAGCTAAGCTGTCTTTGGGAAGAACTTGTATTACGTGGGTGGAAGGGCCGTGTACCCCGCAGGCCTCGCTCTAACTCAGCTCTGCATCTATTAGACCCGGTAGCTACTGGGAGAAAACACGGAGCGTTATTGCCCTCAATTCTGAGCGTGCCGTGTCAGGGCGAGGGGGACGGCTGGCCCGCAGAGTGGGTACGAGTGCTGTAATAACCAACCGGCGCCGCGTGCTCTGCAGGCACCAGGATACAAAGCAGAGGGGGAGTCTGCATTCTGTCTGCTCTTGGGGCTAAGGGGGGGGAGAAAAAAATAGCAACCTGCAGGTGATTTCATCAAATGCAGGAGCTCCAGACGATTTGCAGCTGCCAGGAGGAAGGTGGTACTGAGTAAGGGGTCTTTTCTAGAAATGCCATACACGTGCCTCGCGTATTGTACCCTACAAATCGTTCCTACTTGTGCACGATACGTTCTGCGTTGTATCTACCCGTGCTCCAGTCAAATCTTATCTGATAAATAAATGCTTTAATGTGCAGGCATTACTTGCAGATACAAGAGGATGATATGGAGCTTTAATTCTGCTTATTCAGTAAAAACTTATTTTCCAAGTTCTGATTATTGGGATTATTGTTAATTACCATGCTGTGCTAGRAAAAAAAAAAAAAAAAATCTTTCTGATCTAGTGTGCTCAGCTGTAAGTGTTGGATTAAAGAATTAGCTCCGCTAGATTTTTTAATGGAGGAGAATAAGATGGTTGATCCCAGTCTGCGTGCATACGAGGCGACCATTTACCTGCTTCCATCGCACAGGGCTGGGCCAGTGTGTTCTGGCTGAGAACTTGCCCGGGGGGAGGCTGGTTAAAGCAATAAAGGCTCCCCCTTGCCTGGGGACCCTTCTCTTTGTGATATGACCTTTCTGTGACTTCCCAGCTCAAATCATTACGAAGAGAGACAAATGCTTAGTTTAAGTCTTTCTGAAGGCTTTTCAGGCCGTAGGTTTTACGGTGAGCTCTTTTTCCCTTTTTCTAAACCAGTTTTGCAGTTGGCTGGGGCAGGGGAGCAATAACGGGCCGGGCAGACCTTGAGCAGCCTTTCCTGGGCAGTGCGTTCAGGGGTTTGGCTGGCTTGGAGGAGCAAGGTTGGGTGAAGTCAGTGCTTGGGTCTGAGAGCTGCTTGTCCTGATGCTTCTTGGTGTCTGGGGCAGCAAGTTCATCAGGTGCTCAAGAGGTGCTCAAGAGATGCTCAGATCTGGGGTTACTTCGAAGTTATTCTCTCAGAGTATTCAGCAGCAGCTCAAGGTCTGTAGAACACGGCGTAGCTGGAAAGCATCTTTGCTTGGACGTGACCTAAAAGAAAGGGTGAGTTCCCTGCACACCCCTGAGCAGGTGCAGGAAACTGGTGTGCAGGCGTGCTGGGCTTGTGGTGCAGGGTCACCTTTGGGAGTGCTTTACCCCTCCAGCCGCAATGTTAGCTCACACTAAGGGTGCCCTTTCCATTCCAGAAGATCCCTTTAATATTTTTTCTGCCAATTTTCTAATTTGTTTAATTAAAACTTAGCACTCCATTCCACTTCATTAGATCTGTTTAATTTTCATGTGCCTAAGCAGTTCTCCAAGTACATAATTAAAAAAAAAGTTTTATAAATTCTGTACTTTCTGTACATTAACACACTCAAGAACAGGAAGCGTATCTTCCTGTTGATGAGCGTGTGATGGTAAAAGCATTAGTGTAAAGCAGTAGGAAGGAAATGTTGTCGAACTGCTTAAAAAGCCACCCCTGAAGCTGGACATGGGATGTTTTTAAGGATGTGAGATCTGCATGCATTAGTGAMGCTCTGAAAGGAGCAGAAGTGCAGCAGTAACGGTGGTGCTCGCTTTTATGGGGCAGAAAAAGACCCACTCTTGGTAAAATCAAGTACGGTGTCATGTGTGACTACTAGTTTGAGGTTGGATTTTAGGTCCCAAAGTGCTGTACAGAAGTGGGCTTCCTTAAGCTGATTTTATTGCAAATGGAGGCAATGGGACACAGAGAAGGTGACTTGTGTAAGGTCAAGCCATGAACTGGTGTCTTCTTGCCTAGAGGTTTACAGCCCATGGACAGCTCAAGAGGGAGATAATATTTTAGAAATGGATTTTTGTATAAACTGAGGGTTGAAGCCATGTGCATTTTCCTTTGATAGGCCAGAGCTGAAAGGCCTTGATCACTATCTTTGCAAAAAGCGGTTTTAGGTCTATAGTTAGTTGAAATATGTGCATCAAATACAGATAGAAAAGATAAAGAGGGATGAAGATGCCTCTTTCCAGGTAGGCTACAGCAACACCTACCAGATTCACAAAAAGAAAATGAATTTATAGTACAGCGAGACAAATCTGTGGAGCCGAATTCACTGAACTTCCACCAACTTCTGTGGTCTTTGAATCTGATGCTCAAAATATAATCTTGCTGGCCTGTTTGTTTATACAGCTGGAATTTTGGGTTCAGAAACGTATGCAATAGTGAGTAGTGCATAAATCACTGGAGTATTTGGCAATTTAGTGTGTGCCCGTGCTTGTGTATGTTTGTGTGTCAACATCTGAGGTAGCTGGGTGTCATTAAAAGGCAAAAGGATAAGGAGGGATGGTGATGGGGATAGGAGGCCCCTGTCCTCTAGACATCTGTCTCATAGATGCCATCTCCTGGAGGGTCCTCAAACGGCCTGTGCCACCGTGGTCACAGGTCAGAGTCTTCTCCATCATCCTTGAGACCTCTAGTAGACCATGACCTTGTTCCTGGAGAGGAAGGTAGGCAAGATTAAAGGCATCGCAGGGATCCACTTAAGCCGTTTGAGTCTGTGTAGCTTCAGAATGAAGCCAGAGTAAGTGAAACCTGCACATTCTTGTATGCTCTAGACAGGTGATAGCAAAGCTCGTGTCGTGCATAAGCATTTTCTTTTAACATAGCGTTATAAGCCCCTATACATGTCTTCTTTTTTTTTTTTTTCCTGAAAAGCTTGTAGAACTCTGACAGTTCAATGGCAATGGATGAAATTAAGCAAAGATTTAAAGTGGACAACTTCCCAGTGTCTTTTCATGTGACTTATGTATGTTATAAAAGTTTATAAAAGGCTTAGTTCTACGGCAGAGGAAGGAAATGGGAATCTTTGGCCTCAGGTCAAGCTCTGTAAGAGCATTTTTTCTGTGCGGGAGAGGATCAAAGCACTGTCATAACACTTGAACTCCAGCAGGATGAATGCCTCTTATTAATAAAAGCTTTTACTAAAATTTTCGTTTTCTTAACTGTCAGCTTTAAGGATATTTTCAAAAGCTGTCATCGTTAAAGGCTTAGTTATCCACCTGCCTTCTTCCTGGCTTTTTTTGATGTGCCCTTTCGGGTGCAGGCCTGTGTCTGTAGGAAGCTTCTCTGTGTCAGAGCAGGTGGCACTTAGCCAGGTTTACCTGGATCGTGGCACTGGTGGCACCGTTCCTTGCGAGCGCTGGTGGCACCGTGATCACACAGGCACAGTCTGAGCACGCTGATTTGGCAGGAGGAGCAAAGCAGAAAAGAGAGAGAGACTTTCAAGTAATAAACAGCTTAAAAGAAAGTCTGTGTGACATTGAAATGGATCAACACGTTCTGGAAAGCCAAATAGGTCTCGCTTGTGTGTGTGCATCCCGCTTGCTCTGACACTAGCCCTTGAAAAATCCTCTTGGCCTGCTGAAAAAAGGGGCTGTTTCTGAGCTATTTCTGGCTTGTTTTTCCCCAAAACGTCTTATGAAGCTAACCTGATGCCCTAAGCATCTCAGCAGCGGGGCCGACCCTCCGTGTTTATGCGCTCTGGCTCCGCCGCGATGCCCTCGCGGAGTCGCGGTCCCTCCTGCTGAGAGCAGCCGCTCTGCAGAGATCGGTGCCTCAAATAGTTCCGGCTGACGCAGGCGTGAGCGGCGCTGCTCCGTGTGGAGGCGGCTCGCTCGGAGCCGCGCCGCCGGTGCCGGAGAGGGGCCGTGTGCCCGATGCGCCGTCCTGCGGGCTGCGGTTGCGCTGCGGGCCTGGGCGGCAGGTCACTGCGCAGCCCGCGCCGGGGAATTGCCGGGACGGGATCCAATTAGCCAGGTAACCCCACAAGACTTGCTAATGTGCATAGAAGAGAGAAGTCTGCTCTGGAAACCTGCCTCTGTTTGACGTGCACATCCATTTCGAGCACTGAGGAACGGTTGCGTAAGGCACAAAATTCGGCTCTGCTGTTGGCATCTCATTGATGAGTTTTGTCTCCCCGCATACAAGGAGCGGGATCTTCAGTATTGGATCAGGGACCTGAGACCTGACAAAATGTTAAGCTCTGTTGTCCCTGGAAAGGTCTTCACGTGTGGAATGGGGCATTGGAAGCAGTAAACTTAGCATTGTTTGGGAATGTTTGGGAGAAGTGAGTGAAGATGCTGCTCCCTTCGTGTTCAAACGTGCTGTGTGATGTGCCCCACAGCCTTGGTTTTCTAAAGGGAGGTGAAGGAAAAAAAAAAGGATGTAGCTATGTGGATATATATATATCCCATATATGCTCAGAAATAGACTTTCAGTATAGAAGAAGAAATAGGCTTCCTATTGTCTCCCTAATGAGACTCCCTAGTTAACAACAGGCATCTCCCACCATGCAAATAAGCTGTGAAAGCTACTGTGTTGTCATCAGAAGTGTTGGGTAGAAAATGGTCCCAGCAGCATTCAGCTGTGTGCACTGCAAACTGCAGAACCACTTAGAGCCAAGTCTCCATCAGATTCCACTTGGGGAAAATCTCAACCATTTATTCACGCTACAGTTTCTTGCTTTTGGTGACATATGTGTGTTCATTGTGAGTGAAGGTTACGTTGCAGTTCATCTCCTAGGGGTTAAATACGAACTCCCAATAAAGAGATCGGATGTGGAGTCTTAATGCGTTGTAAAATCTGCCAGTTTCTGGGACTGGACTTTTTTTTATCTCGAGCGTCATAGAGCTGAACTATGGGAGGGCCAGAAGAAAAATGTAATCTGTAACTAATAGGTATTATATATCTGAAGCAAATTAGAACAAATGACTCCCTAGAAGTGATCCTAATAAATTACAGTATGTGTATAGTATTCGGAATCAAGTAGCTTTAATATATAACAGTAGAAATGCCAAATGTGGCGTGTTGCTGAAACGCTGCCTTGCCGAGCAAGGATTTGCTGGCTCTTTRATGGTGTTTCTATTGCTGTTCAAGTCCAGAGAGATGATATATTTCACTCTTTGAGTGACAGAAACAGGGATATCTCTGAAGATGCTGGGGGGAACGTAAGAACAAGCGCCAAACGTGATGCAAGATTCCAGATTTGACCTGGGTGTTTAAATAGACCTCTGTGTTTAAACATAAGCCAGTCTTTATAGAGAACAGCTTAGAGGCTTTCTAAGGACTATCGGTAACACCAGAATTTCAGAGTAATTGTGTGTATCTTCTCTGTTTTAAAATCTGTTTGCAGCAAGCCTGTATAGCCGTGCTCTTGTGGACGACCTCTCCCTGCACCAAGCAGTGCCTCGGAAGTCTATGTGGGAGCGGAGGCCAGGGCCGGGCAGGTTTCTCAGCGTTTCATTCCTCAGCACTGCCTCAGCTGAACGTTGTCAGGAGCATTTCTGCTCTCTTCAGTTGGAAGCTCAGCTTTTCTTCATCTTTGTATCTCTCTTGTTTTCTTTTTCCCTGTTTTCCCCCATTTCCAACTTCTCTGTTTCCCCTCTCACTCTGCGGTGGTGCTGCCCAGAGCTCATGTCCGCATAAAGGCAACTCTAGACTGGATAGGTAGAAGCACCAGAGGAGTTTATCTCTTCCCAGGCTTCCTATAGCTTTGGCAGGGAAGGGTGTTGGACTCATGGGTGCTGTTGTCTCCCTCTTGGTGCCACGAGGCAGAGGGAGGGTGTGATGGACTGAGCAACACACGGATGGGTAGTGCCAATAAAAGTACCAATAGACGGGACAAAGAATCCATCTCAGCAATTAGAGTATGAAATGAAAGCCAAAAGCCTTTACCCTCTGCATCGCTCCCTGCGTGCTAGGGAGCTTGTGGGTGGACCCCAGGCATGTAAGATCATCTTTGTTTACCGAAGAGGAGAGTTGTGTTTCAGCATTTTTCTGACAATTATAGTAATCAAGCCAAATTATGCATAAACCAGAAAAAAGTATCAATTTTACGTTTGAAGGAAAGTTTTTTATTAAAAGACAGTTTTGCTTAGTGCTTTATGCCTGGGATACAACCGCTTTAGTTACCCAGAAACCAGCCTGCGGTTTGTTTTTTCTTTGCTTATTGCTTGGCAAAGTTATTGAGGAGAAAGATCCGAACTCGAAGCCCTTCCAAAAGTCTTCTCATCCTGACTCAGTAATTCTGTCTTCACGAATTTAGGTCTTCTCTTGACTGTCACCCTGGTTTTGCATCTCCTTCAACCACAAGAAGCCTTTGAGAATGGGGCAGAGACCCGGGCTGCAGTCGGGGCTCGGTGTGGGCCGGGACCCACGTGTCCTGCCCRTCCCACGTGTCCTGGGACAGACGTTCAGGACTTCATCTCTCACAGGGCAGAACGGGCTGACCGAGTCCGGGCCGTTTGTTGTGCTGAAATTTGCTCTCTTGAAACTCGCGTTCGTTGCCTGTGCAAATAACAGGTTAGGGCTCCTTATTCCAAGCACAATTTCAATGGCTGCCTTTTAAGATTTATTTCAAGGGTTACATTGTGTTCGTTTTGCTTACTAAATAAAAAAAAAAGACTATTTCGCTGAAATCTGGAAAAAAAAAAACCCAAAGCAGTGTAAATAATTTTTTTTACATCTATCTTCCACACAGAATGAAAGAATAAAGTCTGGAATGAGTCCAGCACTGAAAATTGAGGGAATTTAGCGTGTCCCTGGCTCCGCTGCTGTGTTTTGTTTGAGGAAATTGTGAAACCTCTCTCTGCTCCAGTCTCTAAAACTAACAAATGTGCAGAAGTGTTGCGAGGCGCTTCGTTGTGCRAAGTGTTTTGGGATGTGTGAGAGAGAAGGACAAAATAGGGGAAAAGCAATAGTTTTCACTGCTAAATGCAGAGCTTGGTGATGGTCAATATGGTCAATTTATGTCTTGCCTGTGACGTATATGATGTGTTTAGCAGTTCGCTGCCTTCATGCTTCTTTTCTAGGTATTTGCAATATAACAATAGAAGTTCAGCCTGTGGGTATTAATGAACATCTTTATATGCTTCAGTGGGTCGTTTTRCTCGTAAATGGTTGGTCAGCTGGATCACATGATATTATTTCTGAAATAACTGAAACTCCGTTTTTTCGAACTAGGAATGGAAGATTTGACGTCTTTAATTTGCTCCAGTGTGTTTGGTTTGGTCTGCGTGACGATGAACACATTTCGTTTTCAATTCCCTATCTGCTGCTTTCTTCTCAGGAAAAGCTGGGTGACTCTGCTTAGAGCCTCCCTTTTGGAGGAAAACTCGGATTCCTGTTCCAATCTCTGCGTAGCAGTTTCTGCCTGGCCAAGCGAACTCCTCCTGCTCTTTGCATTGGCATTTTTGCTCTCATTGCATGCTGTGTTTCCTTGCCGTTTTGCGGCGTTCTGTGAGTCTGGGTGACTTTCACATCTCTAGTAACTCTTACAAGTTTATTTAGGGTTGGAGTTTTCCTAACAGTGCAAAGCAAACGTGCAGATTTACTGCAGCACTTGTGCATAGCCAACGTGCTGCAATTTATCCCTGGGAGTAGTGCATGTAACGTGAGAAATTAGTGAATTCCTGGGCTGCTCCTTGCAGGTTTCATACAGGACTCTAGGAGGGCAAAGTCCTAACTAGGATATATCCCAGTGGCTTTTGGGGGGGATTTCAGTTCAGGAAAAGTTTAAATATTTGGCTTGGAGCAAGGAAGCCCCTGTTGTGTTTGGTTCCATTCCTTGAACTTTTGATGTTATGGGTTTCTGATGCTAAGACGTATAGATATCAGATAGTGTACAGGATGTAACAGCTTGTTWTGCAGTAGGTGCTCTTTCAAGCCTGTCAGAACTTGTGCTCCTCACTGCTGGTAAAAATATTGTTAAAAAGAAAGAGAAGGAAAGAGAAAGAAAAAGAGGAAAAGGCAGATCCCTCATGTCCCGTGTTGTGAGGAAGTCTCGAGTCCCGTCAGGTTTGGCTCCTCTTGTGTTTCCTTTTCTCAGACGAGCAAAGGGATGAAACCTGTGAAACTTTTCTGCTTCCCTGGCTGTTGTAGGAGCAACAGCCTCTGTGCCCAAGCAGCTTAAACCATTCAACTCTACCACATAGTTACTGTGGATGCTTAACTGAATGTAGCATGCCCTTGATTTTAAAACTAAAGAGAAAAAACAGGGAGAAGGAATATTTGTGACCCATGTGGATGGGCTACTTGTTTGCTGAGTTGTTTTTCCAAGGGGAAGGATTCTCTCTAGTGTTGCTCTTAGACAACTGCTGCTGCTGTGTGTTTCCAGGCGTCTTGCAACGCTAGCACACCAAGGCACTCCTGGCTGTACAAATCTAATTATCTCAGCTTGCTTTTTTTTTTTTTTTNTTTTTTTTTTTTTTTTTGGCAATGCTATTTTGATTTATTTTTGAAGCTCTTAATGAACTGCATTGGGAAAGAGATTACATGATTTATGTAACATTTATTTTCTTTTATTCTTTGTGATCTGCCTTGTTATAAACGATGAATTGTTTAAGTGCTTTTTTGCTTTGAACTAATAAGAGTGGCAGCATCTCCCTTGCTGCGTTTGCTCGTTTTTCCAAATGAACCTGAAACATGGCTTAGGTACCAGACTGATGAACCCATGTCCCCAGATGAAGGCCACCTCTTAGGAGAACTTCTTTGGAGACCGAAGGAGTCAATCAGCTCCTACTCCCACCTTTGGCCTCCCTTCTGAGAGGCCCAGCAGGGCTTTGGCATCCGTTTTCTTTGAGTTTCCTGGAGTTTGAGCTACGTACATGGATGTTGAGTTGGAAGAATACTGTTCTTTTTCTTTCCTTTTTGAAAGACTTGTGCCGTTTTCTTGTAGTATCTGGATTTAGGTTCAGGAATATCTTGATGGCTGAGTAGTATTTTTTGTTCCTCTTTTTTGTTGTTGTACTTGCTGGGAAATTTAGGACCAATTGTTAGAGATAACAAGAGAGTTTTGTTCAAGTTTGGAAAATCCTGACCAAGTGGAGAAGTGAAATAATAAGTTACTTGGTTGTTCAAGGGGTTTTATTTATTTATGTTATTTTTATTTTTTTAAGCAGCATGTCTAGCTAACCTCAAAAAGTAACTGAAAATGGTATAGGACTGCATCTCCAAAAATTTAGTGATGTGTCAGGTTGTATCTGGCATTGTGGAGCCCTGGTCAAAGAAGAATGAATTGCTTAGTATGACTGATATCAGTGCTCTAGAGGAACTTGATTTCACCCTTCCTACACCTTTCTTTCAAGTAGTTGACCTGGATGTTTACTATGGTTCTAGATAGTAATTATCTTATTTATTTATTGTCTTTTCAATTGCAAAAATGCTGAAAATGAAGTGACATCAGTTTGCCAATCAAATGACAACTAATTAGGTCTGCGCTACATGGAGCTGGCAAGTGAAATGCAAACCAGTTCCTTATCAGAGCACCAGAGCTAGTGATATATCCAAACTGCCCAAGTCAGGAAGGAAACCATAGAAAATCTAAGCTGGAGAGATGTTTTCCAGACCCGTTTGTACAGGAAAAAGACTTTCTGTGCTCTGCCTACAGCTTGCATTTGGGAAGATTTTGACCTTAACTGTGAAGGAGTGATTGTATTTGGGTTTTCTTTTTCCCTGAAATCCAGGGAAAGAAAATGATTCAAATATTAATTGAGGAATTTGTTCATGTAAAGGGTTGGTAGCTGGGGTTAGTGCTTGAAAGTATTCTTTTTTTTTTTTTTTTTTAACCAAAATAAATACAGCGTGCGGTTAGCATTAAGTAGTGCAGTGTGGTGCCTTGAACGGTTTAGAAATGTAAAGCATTTTCCCTGTAGTTTTGTGACACTGTAATGCAATATCAGCACTTGTGTGCCATTCGGCTCAGTTTGAAAAATGACCTTGCACACTCTTCCTTGCTCCTTGTGGTTTTGGGGGGCTGGATTACAGCACGTGCCCAGCCCTCGGCTCTGCAGCGGTCAGGGCGAGCCAAGAGCACCTCAAGACGTGTTTGACGTGTGCAGTCAGACCTTGTCCCCTACAGAGGGGAGGAGAATAAATAAAGAAATAAAAGGATGCAGAAGGGCTAAGGATGGACATAGGAGAGCCTTTAGATCTCTCAAGTAGTTCACATAGACAACTACTTTGTGCTCTTGGCGATCCTGGCTGAACATCAGTGTGAAATGGCTTCGGGGCTGACTTGCAGGGCTAGCTGTTTTGCAGAAAAGTAAAGCATGTTCCTGGATCTATGGGATTATGTTGTACCTTTTAATTCAAAAACGTTAGGAAATGCTGTTTCTAGAGGCCTCCGAAGGGCTGATTTGTTGGGTGGTGGAGGGAGGTCCAAGGTGACCTTGCTGCGCATGGGCAAGGAGTGGAAGGACACGGAGCGGTCCATAGCGAACCCGCTCTGGACCAGCTACCACCACTCGGCCTCTCAAGCGATGATGGAGCTCCCACGTGCCCATCTCCATGTGCTGTGCTCTGCAGAACGATGCCCAAAGCAGCTTGCTTACCTACTTTGCACATTATTAATTGACCAAAGCACTTAGACCTGCAATACAAGCCTAATTTTTGGTTCATAAAGCATATCCTTCTGACTGAAAATGCAGCTGACCTTTAAGATGTATGACACCTCAAATTTGGCCAAGAAACTTCCATATTTGTTTTGGGTTAAGGAAAAGGGTACATTCCTATTAAGAGGACTCTTTTACTGCCCAGTGTTCCATGCAGGCCTGGCCATTTCCAAGCATTTTCACAAGGAAACTTCACAAGGAAACTATTTGTAAATAAACTAACTCATGTAATGTAACTGTGCTTCATCACCATTTTAGCATTATGCTGGATTTATTTCTCTTTTGTTTGTTTACAGAGAAACCCACTGCAGCTGCCAGATGTCCACGATCTCCATCAAAAGGTAAGAGCTACTTTGTTCAAGGCAYCTGAATGATATTTGTCAGTTTAATATAAATATGGTTGTAAAAAAAAAGGGGGGGAGAGGAGGAACAATGATACATAAAAACAAAATTTAATGAAAAGAACTCACATTATGGGTGAATTTCATGAATCATGTAAAGGTGTGCATAAAAAATTGAATATGTACACTTTAGATCTCAGATTTGATAAATATTTCATTAGATTAAGAAATGCACTCTTGAAGCTTACCTGTATATAAGACATAAGAATATGCTATGGAGGTAACTGAGGTATTCTGTCAATTAACATCCTTGTGTCTGTCTGTCTGTCGCTTTAAAAAAAAAAAAAAAAAAAAGGCATCTTTGAAATTATTGAGCTCAGGGTGGCTGTATCTGTACAATTTAAAAATGTAAGCCTTGGAGTGAATAGAACTAACTGCTGAGGTCACTAACTACTGGCATAAAATATACATGATAGAAAAGAAATATAGCTGTGGGATCTGCTAATACCCATGCTTAAAATACAACCTTAATGCTCTAAGTTGTCATTATAGGAATGCGCTTTGGGGGTGTAGGGCTCGATTCTGGCATCGCTGGGATCAGAGCTAATATTACAATTGACTTGCCTGAAAGCGGAGTCAGTCTGACGTGTTACCCTTGCGACAGTCCGGTGTTCTAGCTCAAACGTATCCGTTGCTACAAACTTTAGGAAACCTCACCCTTGTGGATGAGCTTTTATGGACCAACTCCTCGGTTAGCTGGGAATTTGGACCTCCARTTTCCTGGCGTTGTCCCTCTCGGCCTGCTGACTGTCCATGTCCTGCTGCCCATCCTGCCTTTTGGAGGTGATTCCCTTGGGCAGTGGGTTGGTTTTGCTTTGACTTTTCTATGAAGATGTTCCTTCTGGCAGTTGGAACTGAGTGTTTCTCTTCAGTCTCCTGTTTATACTGTGTTTTGATGGGAAGTRTCAATAACATATTGAATGTTCTGTGGACTGGATTTGAAAAGCCAGCAAGCCAGATGTTATTGATAGTGCATTAGCAGATGGATGTTTCTGTTGGATTCAATATCCAAGTGTGTGAAGGTGCCAGTGATTCAATAAATAGAAAAATTTCACGTCTGAACAGACTGAGTGATAGACGAGCACCGAGTCATCCGCTGCTGGAACGGCAGAGTTCTGTGCTGTGTCTTTAGGAGCAATGCAAAAGATTAGAGAAGGGAAAAGGTGTTTCTGTCGCTCTGGAAAGAGCAATTCTGCCTGATTCAGAATGGATGTTCTGTTAACGTTTCTTTCATCTATCTACTCATCTATTTTGTGTTGATTTATTCTTTTTGGTTCAGGCTGCCTTTA
The DNA here is from genome assembly GCA_003342815.1 of Eudromia elegans. Taxonomy (NCBI): domain Eukaryota; kingdom Metazoa; phylum Chordata; class Aves; order Tinamiformes; family Tinamidae; genus Eudromia; species Eudromia elegans. The sequence goes on along the minus strand of PTEX01000072.1, from coordinate 1,717,039 downwards.
GGAATTGGTAGATAAAGATGAGTATATTCAGTGGTGGAATTATCTTTAATAACATGAGTAGGGCATCATGCTTTTTATGGAGGAGTAATGAGTTGCTAAGCTAATCTTACTACCATAGGTAGAGCTTCTAACAGGAGAGAAACAATTGTGTATTACATGACTTGAGGTTTTCTATGGTAGTTAACATCAGAATTTGGCTACCAGGTTCTGTGAAGATTTTGGGGCCATGCTTTGTATAAAAAGTGCTTATGTGCCTGCAATTGTATATAGATGTGACCAAGATCAGTGGGCATCTACTTGAGAGCATCTATAATTGCATTGTGAAAATGAAGCTAATTCATGTAGCTCCTTGCACATCCTTCCTGCCAGGGCAAGCTCGTCTCAAATAAATGTTACCAGCTCATAACGTGGCAGATGTGCGGCATGTTTGCTGTGTTGTTCCTTGCTGCTAAGCAAGGTTGTTTCTCCCCCCTGCTTCCAAGTAAAATTGATCAAAAAAAGAAAAGAAAAGAAAAAAAAAAAACCAAATCTGTTTCCCTTCCCCACACTGTAACATCCAATAATGTGGAGTGTTCTGAGTTTGGAAGATGAAAGAAACAGGCCGTAAGTTATGGAGCTAGARGACGATATAAACAAAATGACCTTTAGTATCACGCTTGCCATGTTCTGATGAATAAATTGAGTTCATGTTTAACATTCAGATAATATTCCTGGCAGAGCAAAACATTGCCACATTAAATGTTCAGATCAGAAATGTTCACTGCAGACTAAATTAAGTTGGATCTTAGGACAGCAAACATAAAATCAGTAACATGTGGCAATATTTGATTTAACAAAGAAATGTTTCTTTTTCCTTTTTTCTTTTCTTTCTTTTTTTTTCTTCTTTTACTGTAAGTTTAAAAGTATAAAGATACACATGCCACAGTGCAGTGCCAGGAACGTTAACTGCTTTTGATCTCTCTCTTCAGATATTAACGTCTCCCCCCAACACACCCCTTGTTTGGCATCTTAAGAGTTTTCATACCAATAAAGTTGCAGGGAACAGCAGTCTTTGCTTCTGTTTCCTAAGCTTGTTTTCTTAGTGTTGCATGATCTATGCCCCGGAGAGGTCAATTTTAATCAGCCCCCAGGCACTGCTTAACATTTGGGGCCAAATTTTCAAAGAAGGCCTCAGTTGGATTTTGATTAGTGAGCGTACGATGGTTCCTTGCGCTGCAGAGCCTCTTAAACACATGTATGTTTTTGCCTGCCAAAGTACAGTACGGAACCCTTTGAAGTGAGGACACGGTCGTCCGCGCGCCCGACATGTGCGCTCTGTGTTTGCACGCCGATGGTTGCACATCTGCGTGGATCCGCCACTGATTGCCGCACCTGCGTTTGATTGCGGGGACCAAATGGTAGGTACGGACTCGGAATTCGTTTTCTGGGAGACTCACGTGCTCGTCGGTCACCCCTGGTTTGTCGTTTTTGCAATCTGATCCTCTGGGAAATGTTATACTCTGTAGAAGTCTTCGTTTTGCTGGTATTGAGATTAAAAAGGAAGTGCGCTGTTAGTATTTTTAATAAAAGATTTCTTAGTTTAATGGGAGGACTTACTGAGCTGTGATAAAAGGTGCATAAATCTAGTCATTCCTGAGAGAGTCCTTTTGTCAGCAAGGCTTGAGCAGGGGGTTGCTGTGCTGGTTGTGCTCAGGCCGCCGTYGGTGATGATTCCTCTCCATTAGCACTGTGGTAGGAATGCCAAGTGTAAGTGTGCAGAAATGCCTTTGCAAGCCACCAAGGCTAGTGCCAGCATGGAGAGTCATGTCCAAAGTAGTTAGGACTTGCATAATTATCACAGAGTCAGTGCAGTCCAGGGGTGGATTTTCAGCATTATCCTAATTCTRTCAAACTTGCATCGTTGCCACCAGTTCAGATATAGGGAGGTTTTTATGCTTTGGGAAATTCCTTTGAAATTCACCATGCAGAATTCCCAGATAATCCACTTRAGGAAGTATATTAGGATCCAGGGCACCCTTGATGGAAACAAAGGCTGGTTTAGGTATAGACTTTTCAATGGGAGCGGTAAAGCCCCTTTCCTACAAYCGTTCCCTCTGCGTGTACAGCGTGTGGTGGGATCTGCCGCTGCTCCGYGTGCCAGGAACAGGCAGCTGGATCGCAGCCGCTGGCGCTGGTGGGAGCGGAAACAGGCCTGTGATGAGTTTAAAAATGGGCAGGTTGGAAGGGAGCAATCCGCTAGTAAAAGTTCATAACCRTGCAATTATGGCCTAGTGACTCTGCAGGCTGAAATTCATTGGCCGTTTGAGGCTCTCCAAGACACATACCAGCCTCTGAGAATTTCTGCATTTATTTTTAATTCATTTCAGTCTTATTGATGGTTCAGTTTCTGGCATGTCTATCTATAGCATGGAGCTTCAAAGAGTGCAACGCCAAAAACTTTRCTGAATTTACCCAAGACTTCCTCTGTTTATGCATATGTGTGTGTGCAAAATCACATATCTCCTGTAGGACATGCACTTCAGCTTTCTCAGTCCACCCCTTTGAAAAATGCTGGTTTTGCACAAAAGAACAATGAATGTAAATGCTATGAGGAAAGAAAGGTGCATAGCCACAAACCTTGTAACTGCGAATTGCTTTCTGCCATGCTGTATTCTGGAAACTTTGGGGAGCTGAAAATAATATGTGACGATTTTGCTGGTTTTGGAAAATGCAGAAGTAGCATCTCGTGTTCTAGCTTAGATTACAGTGCCTTTGCAAAGTGAAGTTAGTTTTGAAAACTGTTTTCTGGATTGTAATAGAAGAGGTCTGTGGTATACAGGAAAAAATGATTACAGTTCTCATAAATAAGAGCAGGAAAGGTTGTTGATCTTAATTACTTTGCTCTTCACCTTTCACCCTTAGACAACAGATATGCTCCCAAATGCTATGCTGCATGCTGCATTTCTTTTAACTTCTTCAAATTACATAGAGATCTTCAATTACTTTTGAGACACAGAAATGCATTGAGGTCTTGATGGGYGCTTTAAAACCCTCAAAGTAAAAATAAATTTCAGAGTACCGTATTAATCTGTTCAGAGGAATATTTTTTGTCTTTTTTTGTAATACATTTCTGTCATCCTGTTTTTGGTGCTCGGTGCCAAAGCACAGCTCAGCCACAACAAAACCGTGATGGTAATGAATCATGCCCACTGTAYTGCAGAGGAAACTCTGCTCGTTGTCTGGGCCTTTAAGTTCTTTTGTCTGCTGAGTGCATGAGACACCCTGAATTCTCAGTAATATTTTTTCATTGGCATTCGTGCTGRCACTCAAGCTGTAGCCTTAGCACTCAAGCAAGCAGGCAGCATCCTCTCACTCAAGCATTTGGGATGTGTGCGCTAGAAAACAGCTCCTCTGATATGAAAGGCAAGGAAAAGTCTCCCAACACTGAAACAAAAATGTGCTACTAGAAACGACGACAGCTTGTCAGACTGAGAAGTAGGATGGATTTCAGAAATGGGGAAGAACAAATGCCAAGCAGCTTGAAATACGTATGAAGTGACTTAAATGACTTGGTGCTASATATATGCTTGCTGGCTTGGTTTGGTATTGCAAGTTGCGTTCAAGTGACCATGGACTTTGTGAGAACTTTGATCGAATGGGTGGATCAGCTGAAAGGTGATTGTAAGTTACATTTGAGCCATAGGTTGGACTTGATCCTAGAAAGCCCTTCCCAATAACAGAATCTCTGATGTTGGAGAACCTCTCGTGGGGCCTGGAGACAAGCTCCCAGGTATATTGTAAAACCGTGGTAGACTGTGATTTTTCTCCTGCCCTTGCTCTGTTCCTCCCTAAGAGGATCCTAAGGACGCCTAAGATCAAATCTACATTTTCGTACTTCTAATAAGCTGTATTTGATCAGTGGTTGAGATCTTTCCTGCCTAGTTGGGATGATATCCATAACCTCTCCCACTGTGAGGAGGAAGGCCTGTACACTGTCAAGGAGAACGACTCAGGTCCTTGCCATGAGCGGGTATTGATGTATTCATCAACTGGTGTGTTTTGTGAGACGATGTCTTCACAGAAGAAATGATGCAAGATGGTCAAGTGGTTTAGAAATATAAATGCCAGTTGAAACATGAACCTTATGGTGAATATCAAACTTTTTGAAGCATCATACTAAAACATTCTTGGTGTGTCCTCTTTTGATGGAAATACAATCAGGAAACTTTTGAAAGAAGTCTCTATTTAGGACTGAAATGCTGCTTTTGATACTACTTTGGCTATTTCCCTGCTCTTGTAGTGGGCCTACGACACTGAGAAAATTAGCAAAGGTAGTTCTGGAGGTCACAGACCTTCTCTCTCCCCGTGCTTGCTGAACAGCTTGTTAGGTTTTCACAAGTAGAATTGTGGGGTGCTTTCCCAGAGAAGCAAGATGTGAGCGTTTAAAAAAATACTAAAGTGTGGGTGACCAGGATCTCACTTTCTCTGCAGCACCCCCTAGGCCTCTTCTCAGCTAGCTCTGAGCACGCTCTCGTAGACRGCAACATGTGTGGTGGTGTTGGTGTTGATCGTGTCATCCAGCAGGTATGTTCATGCGTGTGCAGGCCTCGCCCCTTGAGATGTTCCTCCATCTCGAGGATGACTGGTTCGTGGTGATTTTGATTCCATCTTTCCTTTTGTTTCCTATTGAAACCTTCCCCATGCTGGGCCCATGAAAACCAGTGGTGGCTGAAGATGATTTCATAGATGCTGGTTTAGATGACAATGTTGAAAAGTTCTTCCCTCATCTGCTAGACCTCTACAGCAGATCATAGTATCAAGTTGGCCTTGAGCTCTGTAACAGGTGACCTGCCAAGCCCAAAGCCATGGTAATAAAGCTATCAAAATGTACAGTGAACTAGACCCCGTGTGAGCAGAGTTTGAGAGCTGTCATCGCACAGAAACCTTTGGTTCTGTAAGTCACATTCTATAACGTACAGTTCAATGAGCAACATGTTAATGTTCTGTTTTCTAAATGTTGTTTTGACATTTAAACGTTCAAAACCATCTTGAGTTAATTAAATGTAGAAGCTTATAAGTGAATGGAGTGTGCTGACAACTCATCATCTAATTACCCGTAATTAGGAGTAAAACAACATTAGCTAATAGAAATAATAAATAATTGTGATAGGGGAGAAAATTCAAATGTGCTGTCCAGCAGCATGGCAATTTTTCTCCCAAGCAGAAGTCATACATGAAAGGCCAGAACATGCTTGTATTTAATCAGCACTGTCTATTCGTAGGCATTTTTCACTGAATGTATCAGGCTAATAAGAACTGGTCTGAGAATAGAAAAGGCTAAATGATGTTTTAGGTTGATGAATTCCAGAAGTTGGAGAATGTTTGTCAGAACAAGATAATAAAGACAAAATAGATCAACAAGGGATTTGAARAGAGCAAAAGGTATTTTTGTATCCTTTATTAATCTTGTCAACAGTGTTAAAAGAGATAGAAATCAAAGGAACCAAGAAGTCAATTTGGTTAGATGTTAATCAATGTTCTTTGGCAGCTGTGAGTTGACAGATTTTAAACATTAAAAACTGAGTGTGGGTGAGTTCAGATGCTCCACTCACCTTGAGGCTGGTTGGGGAGGCATTGCCCTAGGCCGCTTGGCCTGAGTACTCACCACCACCAAGAGTTTTTATTTACTTAGGGAAATGTTAAATGAAAGACACCTGCCTCGTGACGACCTAGAAAATGGTGCTTTGCTGTAGTTAAAACTTAGTTTTCTTTCACATTAAATGAGGAAAAGCATCAAGGTTTCGGTGCTTTCTTCAGATCTGTTTTTAGAGTGTTTTTCTTCCCTCAGTCTAAGGAGGTAGCAGGAATGAGGAGCACCAAGTTCRTTACCCAAGTGGTCAGTAGCTGCTACCAATCTTGCTCTTTGCAATACTTAAACTATTTAAAAATATTATCTATCCCGTCTTYAGGTATGGTGGAACTAACCCTTGTCTAACCTTTATTGCTATATATGTCATTTTTTATGTRTTTTGTTTTTGTGTGCTTTATAACAGTAAAAATTGAGCCAAGTAATGGCTTTTCAAGCAGGTGACAGTTATACTGTACATGTCCATTTAACATGTGCTTAATGCGCCTGTATTTGCCATGATTGCTCATTCGAGGAGAGTTGTAGATATAAATGCAWGTGGAAAGTGGCTACCTGAACTGTGACTACTGCCAATTTGGGGACTTAACCTACAAAAAATTGTAMCAATTCCTCTGGAAGAGGTAGAGAGAGAAGTGACAGCCGTATTGGTGTGAATGTGAGATAATGGTATGTGGTGGAATATGTAAGTACTTACGGAGACACAGAATGTGAAAAACCCTTATAAACAGAATTTTCAAGGAAATAGAGGAAAAAAAGTAGATTTTTTTCTAAAACTGATTTTAAAAAACAAAGGAATCAAAACGTGTGGTCACCTTTCTTATTGTAATGTTCTCTTTTTTTCAAGAAAAGGGCAAAGGAAGATTAGAGAGTACCCAGTTCAAAGCAGCAACGACAGTCTTTCATAATTATGTTACCGTTTCCTTTACAACTTCTCATTTTCCAATATGAATTTTTACTTGAAGAAGTGATCCATAGGTACCTCCATGAATATTTACATTTAGAGAATGAAGCAGGAGGATTTGTAAATTCGTACCCTCTTAATTAATGCCAGTCTTCAAGGTTGTGTTTCCCGGTGATTGATAATAAAAAGGTTTCCGTGTGGCATGGTATCCTTTGCAGCATGAATCATACAAGACCATAAAATTGTTAGCTACATCATTATGGCTGAGTGTATTGTACTAAATGAGCACATACTAGAAAATGAAATGAATGTTTTATGTGTTCTCTCAGCTAGATTCAGACAGTGCACAAAATGTACCTCCCTGAACAAACCGTGTGCCTAAATGTGTTTCTTAAAGTTACATAATTAATTTGAGCTCACTTTTTACTGATTTGAACACAATGAATTTAATTTCATGTGTCTTTATTTCATGTGCTGACTAGTTGAGAGCTTGATTTGGCACTTGCGTTTGTACCAGCAGTGGCATCATTTTTTTATTTTTTTTTTAAATTTTGACAGCATTATTTACATGTCAGCATCTACATAGACATGGATTTGACCAGAAATTATACAAGCCAACTATAATTAGATGAGGGAAAAAAMRGRGACTCTCAGTTGAATTATTTTTGTTTTTAAAACAAGACAATTTTCTCCTGAAAAGAACAAGGTCCGGGTAGCTAAGCTACTGCAATGTGTCCTAGTCATTGCTGTTGATGTTTCTCCACGTTGATGCCAGCCTCGTTTAGTGACTCTATGTCCTGGCAAGGCAAATGAGGACRCTCTGGTGGGACGTGGGAGACGCAGCCCGGGGGTAGAGGTGCGTTTAGAGAAGAGCTTGCAGCGCCCGCGGCTTGGTCCCAGCTGGAGGCATCCTTGTGCAGAAAGGACGCTGGGCTTCTCTGCTGTGCTTTGCAAGGAAACAAAGTCCACCCAGGTCAGAAGGAATGGGGATGTCCATGCCTATGTCCACACCTAAAATAAAAAAAAAATTAGCTTTCCCAGTGTACCGTGCTGTGGCTATAGTCAATAGAGGTGCTATGGTGAATCTTATTATTAATATTCCCTTGGAGCATATGGAAACAGCTGTTAGAAAATCCCTCAGATTACTTTCTTGACCTGTTAATTACAATTGACTATTTACCTATGGAGTGTGCCGGGGTTTACCCAGTGCCAAGAGGACCCACAGGTTTGGATCCCCCTTCCCAATTACTGTGACTTAAAACCTTCTAATCCTGAAAGGATTGATGAATAAAGGACTGGAGAATTATACCAGAGACTTTATTTTTGTGTTGTAATCCCATCTGCTATAGCAGAATCCTCTGGATAGAAATTGTTGACATCCTGCTACTGTAAGTGGCTTTTAATAGCATCTGGGGTGTCATTGTTCCCGGTTTTCACTTGGTAGCCAGCAATTTTTAATAGAAACATTAGCAAAAACTGCGCAGTGTTAATTCCCTTCTATTTGTCTTGAATTTGCAAGGCACAGAGTACTGTGGAGACTGCAGTCCCTTTAAAGAAGAGAGGGTTTAATTACTGCGTTGTTTCTGCCTGCTGTGAGCTTTGCTTTGCCGAAGAGAGGAGCCGAGGAGCCCGAGCGCTGCTCTGGGAAGCCGTGTCCGTGTGCGAATTGCTGGGAATGGCAGTGGRAGCAGAGGCGCGACGCGGCGGGCGCAGGGTGCCCCCGATGGGGACGGGAGGGTTATTTCCCTACCGCCTAATTAATTCTTGGCGAGCTTGCCGGGTTGTTTGTCAAATTAAAACACAGGAAGTCCCCAAGGAGAAGTCTGTTAAAGCGCAGACTTTGGACACGTAAGGTCACCTAGGGAGAGGCTGGTCCCCCTAAGCACGAGGCCGCCCTTTCCAGCGCGYGGAGCCCCTCCTGTGAGGAAGGATAATCTGCAGTGGTGGAAAGGAAGAAGTGAAGACCATAAACCTTCTCCTCAGGAAGYGCTTTTAGGAATATCAGTGATGCACTTCAGCATCTCCCCATTTCACACCTGGGAGAGGCGGCAAATCTCCAGTTCCGCCRGGTTGCGGGGCCGGGATGGAGGATGCTCGCAGCACGTGTCCACAGTGATGTCTCCTGAGGGYGCTCCCCACTATCGCGAGCTTTCCCCAGCGTTTCCAAAGCAAAAAGCACCTTCTTCCTGTCTGACAGAGCTAGGTGGGCCTTTTGTTTTCCAAGAATTTGTCCTTTTGCTTTTTGGACCGGAATAAAGTGCCAGCAGCCACCGTGCTGGGTGAGAGCAGCAGCAAGCTGCTCTCTTCCCTCTTCCACGCTTCCTTTCTCGGGTTTTTGTGTTTTTACCTTGCACATTTTTAATGCTTAAAAAGCGAGGAAGCGTTTCTGGCGCTGTCACGTAGAGGTGCCTTTTACCAAGTGACATGTTTTTTCTAGGGACATTCTCAGCGAGACAAATTGAATTAAGTGAAGGAGAGACTGTAGTTTGCTGAAGACAGGCTTGTGATCTGAAAATTAAGGAAGTTATTGCCTGCTTAATACCTGAACAGACTTCCCAGCAGCAGTAATGGAAGTGGTGCACGTGAAGGAAGAAAACTAGGGTGCTTCTTAGTCATAATAATATTGTTTCCRAGTTCTGTATGCAGAAGTCAGTGTTTTGCAGCCAGCTGTGCAAACCCTCAGTTGCATTTAGGAATGTGMGTTTTTTAATGCATATGAAATCATAGCAAACGTACTCTTGTATAGCTTTTATTTGCTCCTTTTTTAATTTTAAAGAGGGCTTGCAGGCTCCTGTGGTGCTGAAATCCAGGGTTTGACCCGAGTGAACRGAGGTGATGGTCCAGCCCGAGGCTGCGGCACAGGGTTTCACCCACACTTGTCACCAGTTTCACTAATTCTTGCTTTATTCTGAGCCTCGTTGTATCTGCTGAGGATCCTGGAGTCTAGATCTTGGAGCTGTGTGAATGTGACAGTTCTAATTCATTTCCCTCCAGGAGAATAAATTGGATAATAAATACATGAAATGAAGGAAGGCAGGGAGAGAGGAGCAAAATTAAATGATCATTTTTACTGTCCTGACTGGTAAAGTTGTAACATGGGAGGGCAAAAGCCCATTCCTCATGAGATGATTCCCATTTAGGTGTTCAGATCCATACTCAGTAGTAATGCCAAGGCAAGGAGAAAGCTCCCTACAATCCTTTGCTTCCCTGTGGGCAATGAGGGGCTCTCATTACCTAACCCCACCATGGTGCTGCCTTTCTAACAGCTTCTCTTTGCCTGCCCCGCTGCTGCACGTGGGGAGCAGAGACACCCCAGCCCATTGCCGTGGGAATAAGCCGTCCCTTGAGGCAGCATCCAGGATTCCCGCGCTCGGAGCAGCTCCGGCGTTGTACGAGCGCGGCCGTGTCGCGTTCCAGGTAATTTGTGTGCCGCTGTGCTCCGTTGCCGCCGCAGCGAATGCCATTACGGCACTTTCCTAACGGCAGCGCTCTGTGCCAAAGGTTTTAAAGTGTTTTATTTTAATGTCACAGATGATTAAATGCTTTAGTGTGACTGACAAGCTTTAGTAAATTCGTACAAATTAGATATAGTAGCTCTTAGTAAAATAGATTTTCTAAACCTGTTTTGTGTGAGAGGAGAACAAGTAGCTAATGATAGTAAAATACATTAAGACCCTGGCAAATAATAAAAAAAAAAGCCCCTTGGAGCTTAGCGGTGGCTGCAGGAGGGAGCCCGTGCGGGGCTGGGGTTGGGGCTGGCACGACGTGAGCACCTGAAGGTGCCTCCTYGACTCGGCCTCTCGTCCGGCTCGCTCACAGGGTGACCGTGCCCTTGGGGACAGCAGCTTGGAATGGTCCCCGTGTCCAAAGGGGGTAAAAGCTGCCCCTAGGACACAGTGGAACCTGTTGGAGCAACTTAGTGTGCTCTACCTGGTGAGCACGTACCTACCCAGGCCAGGAGCCAAGGAAGAAGGRGTCCATAAAGGCCCAGGTGGGGCTTTTGGGGTATGAGCTTTTTTGGGGAAAACAAAGCATATAAAAAGACCCTTCTACTAACAATAAAATATATGTGAAATATTGTGAAAATATATTAAAAAAAAGCCTGATGCCTTGTCATGAGCAAGGCTGAATGCATGAGCTCTGCCCGGTGAATCCTGGGGCAGAGGTGGCCTCTGTTTCACTTCCCAGATGAGCAGTTTGGAAGGAATCAGGGGCACTGGCCGGTATTCCAGGAGCTGGAGCCAGCTGCCTGCCCAGCTGTGACTGTGTAGGGAAGGATGATGCGGGGTCTYGCTGCAGTCCTGAGCTGCTGTGGTGTGTCCAGGGTCACGTGTGCGTGTTGGAAGGAGCATTTGGGACAGTCGCTTGTGATGCTGAGTGCAGAAACTGGCGGAGGAGCCAGAGGAAAAGGATCCCCTGTGTCTATGGTCAGCAGGGGCTAAAACCTAAACTGGCAGAGAGAAATGGGCATTGAAACTACATCTGTGTTGGCTGGACAAATAAGCACCAGAGGCAGGAGCTGGAGGTGGTGCTGCCTTTGGTGCCCTCCCCGTCCCTGTCATCCCTGAGCCCCTCAGAGGCTGCAGATGAGCCTGAAGCCCCCAGGCTGCAAGGTGTCCGGTCCCCAGCATGTGAGGAGATGCCAGTGGCCATGGAGCAGGATGCTCCATACCCCGAGCATGGCAGGGGTGCGGGCAGAGGGGCTTCCGAGGCTGAACCCTGTTTTATAAGGGCAACATTGAAATAATCATGTTGTCTTTGTGCCAGTTTCCAATCCCTGGTGTTTAAAAGACGAGTCAGAGGCTCCTCATACAGGAATTTTTTTACTAGGTGTTTGCCCCGCACCCAGTCTTAGCAGGGCTCCCGTCTGCAGCCACGGTTGTAATACCAGTAACAACATATGGCAGAAGCGTTTGGGGCCTGAAAATCAGTAACAACAGTTAACATTGCATGTTTATGTGTTATAATAATGTCAGTCATTTGGATTTGCTTTTAAAGAGAAGTGTTTTCCTTAAAAATAGCATATGTTTTATAGAAGCATTTTAAAGCTAAAGTCTCTAAATCTCCTTTCAGGATGAAAGCAAAGGAGTGCATTGTATCATTAAATTATGACCTAATAAGAAGAATAGAGGATCCTCGAGGAAAAAAAAAAGTGTTATTAATGGCATTGTCTTTTTGATCTGTAGAAAGATAAGTGTCCTCTAGTGGAGCTACTCCCCTGCTCTTCTCCTCTTATAAACCTTTGTTCTCTTCTGATGCATATTAAGCACCAGATGAAAAATTCTGTTTGTCTGTGGTCGAACAATGAAATACCTTGTAGGAAATGAAAAGGTCAAGCTTTGCCTGTCAGTGATTTATTATAAACAGTGCCTCCTTCTTTTATTTCCTGATACTTTGCATTTGGATTAGTGATGATACATCACCAGCTGCTAGATAAAATATGAAGTTGGGAAACTCTGGTCAAACATTTCTGCTGAGGAATGACCCTGTAATCAGCTCCCGGCACACACAGGTCTCACTTGATTTATCAACCCAAACCTGGCGATCTGAAAAGGGATGAATTAGTTTAGAGATATCTAAGGGATAATAGCTAAAGCCAAAAGCACTGTAGGAAAACCGTTTGTCACTGGCTTGCCCTGCCCTCCTTAATTGCAGAAAAATTGAGAGTGGATGCGTTAGGCACCTGATATAAATCATTGGTCAAGTAGCCGGCGATGTATCAAGCGGGGGAGTTGCAGGCCTTTTYCCTTGCTCTCCTGGGCAGGATGCCTCTGGTTTTAACATGGAGAGGCCGGTGGGCCCCTGTCGTTGAACACACGTCCCTCTCCTTGCTGCCTTCACCTTGGCTTTCTGTGCGACGTGGTGCATTTGTTGTTCATTCTGGCTTCCAATATTGCGCTGTTTTAGAGGCAGCTTTCTGCCTATTTGCGTTTGGGGACCACTTGTACGTTTTTTTTTCTTTTCCCTTTTTAAGCTGGGGATGTAACAAAGAAGGAATGTGCAGTTGCCCAACACATGTTGTAAATATTCACTTATTGCAGCGCAGCACATATTTGAAAGCTGAGGGCTTGTAGAAGCAGGACTACCAAATGGAATAAAGATCTGTGCCTCATATTCTTCATATTCTCTGCTTGTTTAATCCATTTACTGCCCCAGTAAATGTGCATGCCCAACTTTACGAACTTAGCATATAGGCTAGGTAGAGCTTAATGATATGTGATTTCTAACATTATGCCTGTGGTCTATGAAATTAAACGTGCATGTGTACAAATTTTGAGGATTGAGGAAGCTTGTGCTATGATCAGACCCTTCCAGTGCACATCAGGGAACAGTTAGAAATTAATTCAGTCCATGTAATCTGCACGTTTGAAAAAGCTTTGAGAGAGAATAAAAACACATTTCTTTTTTGTAGTCCAGCTATGGATTTTGGAGGGATGGTCCGCAGAATGCATAACGTTCYTTCCCCGTGCCAACATTTATCCTTGTTGCATGTGGCTGTGCCTCTGTTTCCTTTTCCCTGCAGAAAGGCACTCGATTTCCCCTCACTTCCAATGAGACCTAGACACTTAACTCCYCTATACTGTTGTTGATGGGTTTTTTTGTTTTAAATTTCATCATTCCAGTGAAAGGTTGGGTGTGCTTAAGGACATTGATTATGGATCAAAATGTATTTAGAATAGGGCTCTAGTGAATAAATCATTAAAAATATTACTTGTTCAATGTAAGTGCRATTTTTCAAGGCTAAGTTATGTTAACAGAATTTATTATTGAATTGTGTTGTAATTCTTTTAAGCTAATGCATGAAAATGACCTCAAAATCAGATCAAATCTAGTTAAGAAGGTGATTATCCAGGTCCCTGGATGTCTTTTATCTAGGAGCTCTAAAAGGAAGAAGGAGACTTTAACCCACGTAGAGGATGTGGACAGTGTAATTTTAACCACAAAGAGGACGAGTAAAAGAAAAAGGAGGACCAGAAGCAATAGCAGCYCCCTGTGCATGTTAAATGACTCTTGCCCCATGTTACTGGCGTGTGTTTTGTGGWGCATTGAGCACCTGCGGGACGAYGAGCACCGGTGCGAATTGCTGCACYAGGACAAGACTCTCTCAGGACTGAACCGTGGGGGCACTATGAAATTTTGCTGGCYGGAGGCACCTGCCTGTGTGCTGTGCAGATTAACAGCGTTTGATATCCCCAAATGAGCCTAATACTCTGCAGATGGACGCGCCCGACACCGGGGAAGCGGCGGTGCGGGATGTGGCGCCGTCCGCGTCGCAGCGATAGGTGCAACACGGAAAGGGGCTTTCTCCTTTATTACTGCAGGTCATCCCGCTTGGCCCCTGCTCTCTCTCCAGAGCGCCCTGGGATTTCCAATTTCCACCCGGGTGATCACCGGAGCCGGGCCGCGCTTTGATGCCTCGCGAGGGGTGGCTGAGTGATTGCGGGATGATTAATGGCCGTGCTGGACGRTGACAGCCCGCTGTAGTGCAGGCAGCCGGCGTGCGGTGTGGTGCAGCGTCGCTGCCTCAGCACGACCAGGGGACAGGGGTTTTGGCTGGCGTCTGCGCCCTGCGTCTGGTGGGGTTGCTGGGCCACGCTCTGCCCGTGCTGGCCTGGGCTCCAAGCTGCTGCTCTGGAGGCACTTCTAGGGTCTGCTGGGCTCAGAGTAGGTTGAGGAGTGAGATTTAAGAGGTGCTTTTTAGTGCATTTGCACATTTTTATGAGACACTGACACACAAGGTGTTATCCAGCAGAGTGGAACCAAGTGTCCAAACGGACCCAAGTCCCAAGCTCACCTGTGTGAACCCTACTGCAAGAAGTGCCCTGTGAGGGGCAGAAGTAACACCCGGAGCTTGGGGGCTTGTGCCGCTTGCACAGGTACTAATACCCATGCCATCTGGGTCGCCTGGCAGCACTCACTTGCGTTGGGTCAACACGTGTGATCCCATTGGGTTGACCTGGTCAACCAGATGAGAACAGGTGAGAGCTGATCCAGGGTGCAGCTCACTAATACAGAGTGAATCCATCCAAATTTCTGTTTTGGGATTCAGACTGGAGAGGGGGTTTATGCTAGATCTGCATTGTGTTTCGTGWGGCTGCGTCCCTTCCGAACCGGGATTGGAGCCTGAAAGCAAGCTTTGCTGTGTTGATTCATCACAGGTTCAGCAGCATTTCTGCAATTTTGAAACATTCTGGTTAAAAGTGCTTGTGCAGAAGTTCACCTTTATTATAAAATCAAGGGGTTTTTTATCTATACTTTTTCTTTAATTAAAACTATTTGTGTTAAACTATCTTCTGTTTTTCACGGATTTTCAAAACTTAGAGAACACAGGAGTATTCAGGTGTGTTTCTCTTTAAGATTTCCAGGAAATATGTATGAAAATGAAATCAGTTTGATCTTTCAATATCTTTTAATAAATCTGATTGTCTAGTGGAAGGAACTTGCAACAGATTRCAGATACAGTACGAGTAAAACAAATGTGCACATCTGGTAATTAGATGCTATTCATTAACCTGTTTTAAAGTTTAGGTAGGATATGAGGATAAAACATGGTATCATAGTTGGTCAAATCATCATAGGATATAAAGAAGACATCATAAAGCTCTGGTGCTTTATAGTGATTACAATTAGTGGACTATTAGAAAGCAGTGTTGAAAATAGTACCAAAAACTTTGTATTTATCTACATCTATTTATAATAAGGAAATATAAGAGCTCCTTCTCTGTATCTTTCTCTTATCTGTGCAGTTTTTACATGCTAGGAGGTTTATTTACATTTGAGATGATTTTTGATTAAAAATAATGGATTGTGCAATTTATATAGRCTATTGCTATTTTCATTTGCTAAGATTACAGCCTGGCAGAGTAGATCCTGATGTCCTGATGTTCRTGGATACTTAAGCGATTTTGGGGAAGTAGAAATAAAGGAGAATTCTGCTTGCAAGGCTTAGTCCTATAGTCATCCATATGTGCAGTAGTACAGTCATATGTGGACATTAAAGCCATAGTTAACAAAATTCTGGAGTACTACTATGAGGCCGAAATTAAGCAAAATTTTTGCAACTTCATGTCTAGATTTGGCTGGTTTTTAACATCGTGTGAAGAAGGGAGGCATTTGTTGTATTCCRTTTATTGAAAGAATAGATCTCAACATTTACAGACTACCTTTTTTCTTATGTGTTTCTTGGTAATTTGGAGGGGCTTACTTATTAGATAATTGCCAAAATAGGTACATTGTGCTGGTTTTATGCAAATTGTGTTTTAAACTTGAACAAAACATAAATATTTATGACTTAAGAGAATTTTCTGACTTTTTTTGCCTTTTCTATTTGTGTCTTRCTGACCAGTAGCGTCTGATACCTTTTCATTGAATTCAGAGAATTGCCAAGTTCTTTCTGTCTGGTCACTACCCTGTAATGAAGTCTCTCAGCTTGTCTGCTCAGAAAAAAAGAAGGCTTAGGGCAGCCTACAGGATACATTAAGGCTGCAGCAATAATTCAGGTCAGTAGAAGGGAAAGCTGTGCTGTGGTTGAGTCTCCGGGGTTAATATCCCAAATGTTCCTAGAGCACTAGTAGGCACATCAGGTCTTTAACGTAGCAGCATACTGCCACCTAACATCACACAAGGCATAAATTCAGTTTGTTTTCAMTGAAGATCTGGTAGGGAAGCTTGAATGTGTCTTAGACTGTTTCTCACAGCCGTATGAACTCGTTTGGTAGGGTCATAGGTTAGGGCCGCTTCCACCTGGCCTGGTAGACAGAGTGGTGGTTCTCCTAGGGATGGACGAGTTCTCCTTCAGTTGATGYGAGTGTCTCGGGATGAGTCCTTGTTCATCCTCCCTGCTGTGCTTGCCCATGCGCGTGGTCACGGATGGAGGTGSAGTGGGCTGCTCGAGCATGGGACACTTGCTGGGTTTGGGGTGCAGCTTCCCCAAGCAAGGTTGCTCTCTGCTGTGAGTCTCGTTGCTGGAATAGCAGCAACATCTTTTGCTGTTTGCAGTCCCAAGGGTGAACTTTGGTTTGTGTAGTGTAAGAAATAGATTTTTGATGAGATGCCTCATCCTTATGGAAAGAGAGCAGGCTTTGCTCATGCAGGAGCTTGGCCAATGGATAGCGATCCTTAAAATATAATCTAAAGTAGTAGTAAGTGGCACCTTGAGGGTATGCTGGCAGCACCGGGACAGGAGAGGGAAGTGTCATGTGTTAGCCTTACATGAGTCTCCTAGGGCCTCTGGCACGATATAGCTCAGGTAGCAGGCATGTCTGTGTTCAAGTACAGATCACACAGGTAAATCCCCTGAAGAGAGCTGCCCGGCAAGTGATGACTGCAGAGCCACCAACACCTCTTCCTTGGCGCATTTAGAGGTTGTTTGGCAGTCTCCCATCTGCGTATTGACACATCCCGACCCTGTTTACTTGTAGGCTCTGACAGGATCACAGCACTAATGCGACAGGCTGCAATACRTTTAAGATAAAAATAGATTCACGTTTCTACTTCAGTGCTTGGGTCAATGGAGTCGCTTCAGAATTACATTTATGTTGCTGAGAGCGTTTGGCCAATTGCCCACTTTCCTCCAACACATTAAATTTAAAAATAATTTAGCTAGCAGTTGTGAATACCCATTTCCTGTCAATAACCTCGGGACACCTCATTGCCAGGAGAGAGCTCTGCCCTCACCTTGGGAATGGCATCATACTGGTACCAGACTGGAGGCTTCCCAATACTTCATGCTTGGTACTGGACGTGCCACCTTTCCTGATGTCATGATGGGAATGGAATAAAGAAATAAATAAAAAGCCTTCTCAGGCGTACGCTGTCTATAAACACTGAATTAAATTGCATTAACAGAAGATTCTCAAGCTCCTGGATGTTTAAAATAAGCTTTTTAAATAAGTTGTTTAAATCTTGAAGGGGGAAAAAATGRATCTCTTCAGCTGTGTTATTAAGAAATAATTATCCTGTATACTGAACTCAACAACATATTCATTTAAATACATGATAATTAAGTTCTGATTGGTTGAGAAGCAAATACATGGAGGCCCAAAACTGTTACCCTAGTTTTCAGTGCTGCTCACAGGTTTGCTCTAGAGTTCAGTGGTGTTTTGGGTAACACCTTACCCCAACCGTTATAAGGGAGTAGAGGAAAGGATTTGTCTTCCAGGTCGATGGCAAAACTCTGTGTTAAAGTACCAGAGAGTTAGAACTGTTCTGTGGTGAAGTTGTGTCTAGAGCTGATTGAAAGCCTGTGATAGGGAATCATTTTTATGTAGAWTAAAATGTTGTTCTCATGTATGTTTTATTGAAAAACACCAGGAAAACAATTTTCTTTAAAAAATTAACTCTCATGTTTATGCAATAGTAGGACTTTGTGTTTAAAACCAGGCAATAAGATTGCATTATTTATGTAGYAGCTTTCGTGGATCTCTTTCTATAGATGTACCAGCATGTCAGCTTATGTGCTGCCAGCCGGGTTRTCCTGTGTATAATTCAGTACTCAACAGAATCTCTGCTTGGGCTCCAAATCAGCACCTAAGCCAGTGTCTGCAAGCTTAATACAGACATCCCCCAATAGGATGCATGCTCTTTCCTACCCAAATTAACCAGATTTCTAATCTGACTTTTCTGTTTCAGCCTGGTGCACTCAGCAGAGACTCGCTTAAGTTACAGGCCAAATACTATGKTTTTTATAGGGAAAAAGCAAGAGTTGCGTTCGTGCACCCGAATGTCCCCTGGTGTCATCTCTAAGCAGTCTCCTGGACCTCCCCGTGTTCTTCTGCACTTGCAGACTTTAGGTTTTGGGTATGACAGCACTTTGTCATGCAGAGCAGAACATTGATGTGTCATTTGCTCAGCACAAACTGTGTGTGGCAGAGATTCTGCAGTCAGGCTGCGTGTCGTGGTGTCCCTTGAGACACAAAGACACGTAAGTGGGTATGAGGTCCCTTCATTGGCAAGGAATCTGGCCCAAGTGTGTGTGCGTGTGACRTTTCTTCAGTGGGCAGATCACTCTAATCTGCTTTTGCTCTTTTTTCATCTAAATCTTTCTTGAGTTCTTGGATGTCATATAGCCTTGGCAGACAGTGGGGTTTTTTTTCTCTAATAGTATACATACATTTAATCTTTGATAATCCTAAAAATTATGATATAGCTTTCTCAGAATGCTTACTAGAATCTTCTTCTTCCTCTCACTTATTAAAGCTACAAAAGAGCACAACAATGCATCATCTTTTCAGCAAAACCCTCTGCTTAATAAAAATACATGCAGTCAATCTCTATTCTTAGACTTAGGTTTTGCTGACCTTCCATCCCACAGCTCTGCAAATAGACAAGCAAATGGCTGTGACCTGCAGGATAAAATCCTGTCCACTTAGTGTCACTAGCACTTGCTGAATGTCCAAAGAAGGGAAATTGTTTGTGGGAAAGGGAAATTGGTGTTGTTGTTTTTGCTTTAATTTTTTTCAATTTGTTCAGCAAGCTGCTTGGCCTATATTAAAAGTACTTCATAGATCTTTGATTATCAAGCATCTGAAATACCAAAATGTACACATGACGTCAAAGTGTGAGTTAAAAAAAAGGCATAGTTGGGTGCTATCCATTTGGAAATTAATCAACCCAGCTTTTTGAACCAGCAGCTTGGCTCGTGTTGTTATGGTGGTAGCAAATACTTGCCCATCTTCTGGGGCTGCCATTGCCCTGTCCGCTTTCTTTACTCAATAGCAAGAACAGAGTCGGTGGGTGACTTGCTCTTTCTGTCCTTTCCAAGGGTAACAGCGTGGAGAAATACCTTTTTTGCTTTGGAAGGAAGCAGTGTCTGTGGCTTTCGGACTTGATTTGATGAAGGGGAAATGGCTGAGCGGTGGTGGACAGAAGGTCCRCCTGGGATTTCAGAGATTACGTGGCTTGCTAACAGGATGTGGAATTCGGTCTTTCACGTTATCAGCTTCATTTCACAGCTCAGATCTGTTTATTGATAAATTCGGATGAATGACTTGTATTGATCTGGGTAAATTTTAAGGTTTTCTTTTTTCTAAATTTAAGTACCCCTATGCATTAGTACCACACTAAGCAATTTTGCATACACTTTTACATTTGTACATTTTGCCGCATTACTGAGCTCTCCTTTTGTATTCATAAGCATGCACTTTTTAGGACTACATTTTTCTGTAAATTGTGCATGCCACATTAAAATGACTGGAAAATACATATCCTTCATTCTATATGGAAAATATACTACATTCCCCTTTCAGATACAGCATGAATTAGTTTAATTTTCAATTTTCCATCCACTTCAGTGAAAACTAAAACTTTAAAGCCAAAATTCAGTTATAGTGATTTAAAATGGGGCTCATAAATTTGGTAGCAATGTGTTTACTAGTGCACTGTTCTCACCTCAGCTTGATAATGCGCTTCAAATTTTGTTATAAATATAAATATTTCATTCCAATGTTTTAAATGTCTTCATCTTATTATTAATGATTTACAAGCTTGTTATTTAAAAGAGGGCGGAGGAAGCAAAACAAAGAGGYATTATAAATTGACTTGGAATTATCCTGGCTTTTATGTTTAATGGTGAGATTCTGTACATTACAAAGTTTCAATCAGCTTGTCTAAGGAAACTTAGGCTCCTTTGAAGTCTGCGCTCCTAAAGTCGGCGATGGGGTGTGTGTTGCTGCTCGAGAGCATCGTCTCTGAGCCCCAAGTGAAGCAGCTGCCATGAGGATGAGCTCGAGGTGACCATCACCCCTGTTTCTGCAGGGGGCTTAGCTCGAGCTCAGCATCCTCCCATGTGTTGGCCTGGCTGGCTTCTTTTTGCCCCCGAATAAGTGAACGCTGGATCTTTCCTTTCATGAGCCCAGGCAGATTGTGTATTATTCATTCAAGCTCATGGTTGACCTTTTGGAGATGCATAAATGAAAAAGCAGCCGTTTGGATTGCACTGCCCAGTCTCTTGGGCTTCAAAATTTGGAGGCCATTTAATACCTGTTTGTTTAGCAACTGARGTTTGTTAGGCCCCTTCTAACCACTGAAGAAGAGAGGATCTTGCAAGGGTCATCGTGAAGGAGACCATCGCATGTGTCTTGTGGATGGCAGTGATATCGTGATTAAGGTGGCCGYGGGTAGCGGGCACCACGTGCCTGGGTCTTGCATCACCTCCTRGTGGGCCACCATCGCTGGTGTCCCCCTTGTGTCCCTGGGTACCTTGCTTGGTACCTGGGCCTGTGTGGCAGGAGAGCTCTGTGAGGGGCKTGTCCCAGGATAGGAATAAATCGTGCTACAGGAGGGAGCCCAGGCTGATCCCCTTTGATCGGAGAGGGTCGCAGTGGCACGGGCTAAATGGTTAGAAAGGGGGAAACTAAGGAAAATACCATTGTGTTTCTTTCAATGTACAAAGCACTCATTAATGGCCTTCTGTGCTGTGTAGTACTACTAAATAATCCTGCTGGTGTTCATGAGCAAGGGTTCTCTGGAGCTTGTGAGCTAATCACTGGATTCGCTCAAGCTGGAAACACAGTGGGATGTTGTCTGGCCTTTATTTCCCAATGACATAGCGTAAATATTTATTTGAATGCCATTTTTATGCTGAAAAATAGCGTAGTTAGTTATGGTGGAGCACACAGAGTCAGCCTTGCCCACACGCTGCCTCCGTAATACGGCTGCGTTGAGCAAACAAGGTTGGAGACGCTGGTAGTGATGAATAGTCACGTAAGTGTCTGCTGCACCTCTCCGAATAAAGCAGGCTCTATTTGTTGTTTTGTTCGGTCCCATACAGTCACATTCTCAGCAGATCATCTTACTCAAGTGCAAAGGTTAGAAACCCAGTGAAACCATTTGACTTTTTCCAAAGGTACATTACAGAGCCTCCTACGCTGTAATGATAGGAATCCGAAAACATGGGAGGGTGACCAATTATACTTAAATCTGGTCAGTGTTTTATTTTATGTGGTTGTACTCTGGCTATTTTTTGACTTGTTTGGATCATGCTGGCTAAGTGTTCCTGTCCAATAATATTCATTTTACCCCAACYAGCTATTTAAACCAAGTAATATGCTGTTTTTGCTATTGAATAGAAAGACAAGCACTTCCATTATGGTTGGTTGTTTTGTGGATTTTGGTACCCACCCATTTATTTTGGTTTGTCCTAATCTATATTTATCTATGGGTGACAAGATGAACTTGAAAAAAGAACATGTTTAAAGTTGCATACCGGCTCCCAGGATATAAATCATGCTGGGTTCTCAGCTCTTTCAAGCTTTCATAAACAGTGCTTGCTGAAGGACTGAATCATRTTTTTCTGTGACTTCAGTTCATGTCAAACATTTAATTTTTAACAACAGTGGTCAGTTCCCTGATGTGAACACATGACGCCGGCCCCAGAGGCTTCAGCTTTCTTTAGCCATCATCATAACAATTTTTCTTTTTAAAGATATGCTCGCAGTAAAATTAGAGCTGGGTTAAAGGCTTTGAAAGTAGTTCAGAGCCCGGTGGTCTTGCAGGAGCCCTCTGCTCGCAAAGGGAACGGAAACTGTGGACTGAGACCTGCTCAGCTTGCTTCAAAAAGTAAATTAACACGTTGGGGCTAATTACAGAGGTAGAGGTGAAGGTTGCCCTGAGCTATGCATGAGCCTGAACTGTCACCAGACCACACATACCCTGTCTGGAGAGATGGAGCAAAAGCTGCCGAAGGGCCCCTAGAGCAGACAGGAGATGAAACGATGTGGAGATCTCCATAGGGAATCCTCTTGCTTCTCCCCAACACTGAGATTTCCTTGGGAAATAAAGCTCTGATTCAAGCCGAAATGATTCCAGGCAGGACTTGTGGTCTGCGTTGCACAAGGAGCTCAGTCTGGTTTATTATAGTGGTTTCTTCTTAGCTTTATTTTTATATACACAAAAGGGGACATGGGAGCCCTTGAAGTGTGTTTGATTGCCAGACTTCTCCACAGCTCCAATGCAAGTTCCTAGGTGATCCATAGAAATGTGGTTTTTGAGAACCTCTAACCCATTTTTTTCCAATCAATTTATGCAGAGCTAGAAGGGAAAAGCAGATTTTTTCTTTTCCCTTCATTTACCAAAGGCTGATTTGCACATTATCCTCCTGCTAGGATGAAGAGGACAGTACCACAGTGGTGAGGGACACTTCTCGTTCCCACCTCCCATCCCTCCTTCCCATTGGATGGACAGAGTCATGCACAAATAGTCCATTCTCTTCCCAGGCCCCGGGTGCGGATTTATCGAAGCCACTCTCCAGATCTGCCGGGTCAGTGCAAAGGAGCCTCTCAGAGCAGGGAGTTCAATGGGAGGTCTTCCTATTCACATTTATTTTTCAGTTGTGCTAGGACACTAGCAAAATGGGCAGACATGCATGAAACTTCCTAGCCTTCCTGATAAGTCTTCCTAGGAAGCACTTCTTCAGAATCAATGGCTGTCTCCATTTTTTTCCCCAATATTGTTCCCCAGTACAGACAAAGGTTGAGTATATTTAAGCAATTTCAAAAATKATGTAAAGTAGACATTGATTTGGGGGATTTAGTAGTTAGGCTCATTGCTTTTCTCTATTTCAGTCACAAAGATCATAAACAATAGACTTTACTAGGAGCTTGATGCAAAATCTGTAGAAATCAATGTAAAGATTCTCAATGACTCCAGTATGTATCACATATTGAAGGATGTGATAAAATCACAACAGCAGCTGCTCCTTACTTCAAAGGAAAACCTAGCTAGGTATTGATATGAACTTTTCAACTTTCTGTACTTTCAGTTTCACTGGGTTCACTACAGTCATTTAGGATTTAGGTTTTTGAAGAAGATGGAAACCTTACAAACATATATAAAGGAGGATATTTTTTTCATAGCGCCTCCAGCCTRAGACGTGAACAATTGCTGTTGTCTCTGCCAGGATGAAGAGAACTCCAGTTTAACTTTGCATTACTTTGTTTTCATGATGATTTCCTTTGCAAGCTGGGACAGTGAAGCCCTAGTTCATATGTCTGTTTACATAATTCAGACTTCTGTAATCTTAGACTTCTAATTCAGACTCTTCAATCTGATCTCATGCTAATTTAGACTTCCAGCTTTCTATATTYTGTTGCTATTTAAAACATTACTGTAAATGGCATGAAGCTAGATTTATCCTCTTGCAATTCTGTAACAAGTTCTCTAAATCAGCAGTTATTTTGATGTCCAAGAGAGAGCAGAGTTTTAGTTGTAATATACAGTTTTTAAGTTTAGAGCTATCATAATAGTAACTAATCCACCTCCTGAGGAGGTAGGTGTATGTTGAGCGGGTGAAAGGACTGCAGTACAGAGCAAAGCTCAAGGCCAGTGTATAAATAGATGTAGGCTGACAGCATAACAACAATTCTGGCTCTGCTCTTGCAAAGCAAACGCGATATGGGAGAGAGAAGACTGGGTTTCCTCACCGCACTCATTTAGTAATCAAACATTTATATAAAGACATCTCACTTCTTGAAGTCGTTTCCTCATAACATTTTTTCCTCTTTTCTTTTTTTTTCTTCCTCTTCAGAATGTCTTACTCAACAGTTTTGCTCGTTGCCTTTCCTTTTCATCCAAGGATGCCTGTGAGTGCCGTAAGATGCACCGCGGCGTCCCCCTGTTCCACTCACCAGCGCTACATTAGCAGATTTCATTCTTGCAGCAAATTACTTGGCAGCATGTGGCAACAGGGATGTGTTTGGAAACCTTTTGTCACTGAGTGGGCTTGTCAGAGAGAGTCAGTTCTGATCTTCACTTCTACATGCTATTTGGCATTTTAAAGTGTTGTGTTTTTTTTTTTTTTTCCCTTTCCTTGTCTAACTGCACGCAGAAAGACTTGGTTGTGGATTTATAATGGTTTGAAAAGTTATTTCTCACTGCGGTGGTTCCATGGAAATAGGTCTCCACTCAAGTATTTAACCTGTTACTCTTGTGAATTATTTTTTATTTCTACTTGAAAGCCAAATAAAACTGTCCTCGCTGCTGTTCTTGTGAATACTGGGAATATTACCCAGTGTGCTTCTGAGCAATATCAGACTTGCTTTTTCTTCTGACTAGTTGATTCAGATAATCTTCCCAGAATCCATATCCGGCACACCTCTTCTAGGATAGGAGAAACCTTTTAGAAAATTGTAAGATAAACCCTGGTGAATAATATAACTGGTAGATGTGTCTCAGTTAAGCTCCTACCTACCATAATCTCTGTGTGCCTGATGAACCTCATGAAAATGAGGAGCAAGGAGGAGGGTGTGACTGGTAGTTTACTTCTCTGTCAATAGCTCATTGTGCTTTCCCCACAGCACATGGATTTAATTTTCTTCCAGTATATGAGATGATGCTTGGCCTCAAGTTACTCTCCAGATCCTTGCAAGGCTTTGAGTGTTGTACGAGGCTCTGCTAGAGTAGGTCATGGAGGACATGGTAGTTGGAAGAGCTGGAGAGCTAAATTCTCCTCTGTAATCCAAGCACCTGGGGGCCATTTCACACTCGCACTGGGACTCCTGAAGACTTGGGAGGTGGGCTGCTGAGGAGTGGATGGTCATAGGCCTATGGGATACCAGCCAACTCTCTCAGATTGAGGAGGTCTCCACTGGAAAGCTCTTTATGAGGTGAGTTTCTATCACAACTTTTATCTAAATTCATGTACATACCCACAGAACCTTTCCATAGTGATAAATTGGTGTGTTCTCACCAAAATATGTTCTATGGAAAAATTCTGACAACTGTGAATACCATTTATAAAGCTCTCCAACCTGCCTACCTAGGAGACCACCTGTAAGTTTATATCATGCTGAGACAAATGGGAACCTCTGACCTGCCTAGCCCTGGCTACTCAAACTCCCCTCCTGCTACTGTTCCCCCACCCCAGAATGCTGAAATCCATCACCCTTCTCCACACGTTATGGGCTTGCGTAAATACCAGAGGGGACAGAAGTGTGGGATGCGGGCTGCAGAGGTGGCCTGAGTGGACATCAAATGAAACGTGGGAGGAGAGGCAGTAGCTTTGGGCTATTTCTGAGTAGCTATTGTGGCATTATGTTTTTGGTGTGGGTCGACGACTGTGCCATGTGTATAGAAATGTGCTAGACACAGAGAGGCATAAAGTCATTTTAGGTTGGTGTAGTACACTGTAACGAGGAGGATCTTTCTGTTTGTCACAACGTGTGAACGTGAGCTGTGAGTGAGCACACCAGGCAGCCTCCTTGCCTTGGAGGAGTCACAGAGCCTCCCTTGGCTTCTCTAGGCCATGAGCTTGAGGATCAGCTGGAAGCTGCTCCAGAAAACTGCGCCATGAGTAAGTGCGCATCATTTGTCCATGGTCCACTTCACACCACAAGGCAAAATAAACAGAGATGCCACAAAACTAACCAGCTAGTCTGCCTCTCTGKTTAATTCTGTTGAGGTAATGCTTACTCCAACCTCCCCAGACAGCTGATTTCTGAGTTTTTTAAATATAATTTTCTTGTACTTCTCTCTACTTTTGATCTTCACCYGCTTACCATCAAGCTCTGATATGGMAAAAYGAGCTTTCTCAGTAGGTGGCCAACCACGACATGCTATAGATAGGCCAGCAGCGTGTGGCCATTGCACAGAGGTCACTTGCTGCTCAAGCACGGCCACCTCAGGGCGCTCAGAGCAACCGCTCTCCCCCAGTCATTCTGCACGCTGTGATTTCACCCTAGCGCACTAGGGCACGTTAGAGACYGGAGCGGTGATGACGCTGTGCACGAATAGGCTGTTGAGATGAGTGTTTCCCTGCGGAGAAGCGTGGCGAGGTGCGGATGGGCTGCGGTTGGTCTCGTGTCTCCACACGAGTTGCCTCCGCTCGCACAGGGCCCCCGTGGTGGCGCCGAGGCAGAGCGGACAGTGCCATCTGCTGCCGCATGCCCATGAGGTACCGGGCTCCGGTCCATGTGGGAGCTGGGAGGCTGCTCCTGCACGTGGGAAGTTGGTGCCAGCACCCAAGGGAAGCGCGTGTGCCTGGTGCCAAGGGAGCTCCTGGGAATGAGGAGCTCCTCCTCTGTGGTGGTCAGGAGCTTTGGGAAGCTKATGTCTCGCCTAACATGACCTTCAGGGATGGCTTTGCAATGCAGGACATCCAGTTCTTGCTGAAATCAGGGGTGGTTGTCCATTCCATTGTCCACTCTTSCGACTCAGAGGGTCTCAGTGCCTAAGGACAGGGTGGACTGCATGCTGTTAGAGATTCCYGAGTTTAGAGCCTTGAGACTACTTTAGTGGTCATAACTGATGCCTTAGCAGTGCAGAGCAGACTGCTCCTGACTGCCCAGAAGACACTGAGGTGCCTATTCCTCGGCTTGCAAGGGTGGGTCATGGATTCTTGTAGTTTTTATGAAACTGAAAGTTTGATTCTTTTCTAATCYTTTACTCACCAGGGCAAACCTCTCTTCCTTCAGTGCCCTCCTCAGTCCCTACAGAACTGGTGGTACCAGCTGCACCTCATAAAATCTTCTCCAGCTTTTCCCAATTAGGAGCTCTTATCTACTTGACTGCCTTTTCAGGTGAGCATGGGCTGCTCTCAGACTGCAGCTCTAAGGAAAGGAGGGAGCTCAGCCTCTGTGAGAGCCTCTTCACTAGAGGGAATAGGTTTCGGGTAGTAATATCAAGGTGTTAGTTTGCCAGACTTCAAGTTGTGTGTCTTTACACACCTGCATGTGTGGGACTGTAACACTGCTGAGAGAAGGAGCTTCATTTCTGCTCATGTAAGTCCAGAAGTTAAATGTGCAAAAACTTTGGTTATGTTTTAACAGCATCCACCTATGAGAATATATGTGCTCTTAAGCAAGCCCAGAGGTGTGTGTGGTTCTGGGCTGAAGGAGCAGATCAGCAGAGCTTCATCTACCCTCTTGGGTTCTTGCTGGCACTAACTGGGATCAATACGTAGTTTGACTTTCTGCTTCTATCTAAAAGACAGAATGGTACTCTTAGGCTGATAAATTCTTGAAATGAAAATGCCTATAACTTAGTGCTACATCGTTGAAAAATAGGACTTTTTTCCATACATTAAAAAGATTTGAGGTGCCTATAGTTGGTGATTATTCTTCCCCACGATGTGCCCTGTTTTGTATGTACTTGTAATTCTTCTAAGTGTACAGCCACAAACAACTTAGAAAAAGCTGAGATATTTTATTACAAGTGCTGCAACTACTTTATTTGTTGTCAATAACGTGTGCAACTGTTCAGAAAATGATTCTTTGTCCTGAAAGAGTCAAGGCTTTGAAATTTTTATTATGATGCAAAATATAAAGGAAAGAGCAGGTGCAYACAGTGCGTCTCAATCTCTCCTGTCGGAGTTGCTCCACTTGGTATAAATAATTAAATGTTCAGCGAGCCATAGAGGGGACAGAAGTAGAGAGATCAAGCAAGAACGACAGAAAAACGCAGTGGCCTGATGAGCTGTCTGGGCAATGGGGGGACCCGGCTTTGCATCCGTCGTGGGTGGAAGGGCATGGGATGGGAGCATCCTCATCTGTGTTGGACCCGCTCGCCTGCCCTCACCCCTATCTGATAACTGTGTGTTGCTTCCAGGGGGAAGGTTGTGCAGGAAAACATTTCCTGCCGGGACTGTATTTTTCATGGAGGAAAAGGATTTTTGTCGTGTTTTGACCTCTTATAATAATATATGGAATTTACACCACTAGCTTGCCGTGGCGTGTGCTGTACATCAGCGGTAGTCAAGCTCAAGATAAACACAGTGAAATGCAGGGGAGCCTGAACTTGAGAATTTAATTTGCGAGAGGAGGATACAGTATCATCTATTTCCTACAGCTGCTTAGTTTCTAAATCTGTTATCTTAAAAACTGTTGGAGTTGCTACAATTTCAGATCAAAACGTCTTCCCACAGGCAAAAGATAATTTTTCATAAGCTTTTTAAAAACTAATAAAGTAGTAATCTACAGTATTTGATTATTTAGAACCCCAGCCTTGGGGATACGATTTGCAAGGCTTGTTTTATATCTCAATTGCGGGCATACTGGTGAGCAGCCTGTACAAATATATCTGTCAGCCTTTTCTATAGGGTTTTTTTTTCTCTTTCCATCAAATGCTGTCTCCATTCAGCCCATAGAAACACTACCACCTCTTTAAGTGGTAATGCTCCCTGCAGAGTTTTTAGCCTGTAGGAGATATGATTAGGGGTGATAGTGTTAAGCACTGCTCCTGTATCTGCTGGCCCACCACGATAACCTTAGGGTTACAATGCATGTCTGACAAATACAATTCCATTGTGGCTAGCGCCTTATGGCAATTTAGGAGGCTTATTCATCATTTTACAACAGACTTCTGTCAGGGATTTTGCTTATTTGCCCTTCGCTGGTGTACAGTAGWGGTAGGTTTATCTCTGGGAGTCCAGCCCTAATAACCAATAACAAAGTGCTTAAGCTCTAAGCTGGCGAGGAATGGCCTCGTGTTATACGCTGAGCGCACCTTAGCTCGCCGCTGATAAGACAATGTGTCTTTGAGAGAGGGGAGGATTTGTAGGGCCTGATCCCGCGTGGGGGATAGCAGGAATCGTGCCGGACCCTGGCTCCCGTCTACGGCGAGCGCCTCGCCTCCGTTAGAAACGATGCCCTGAAAGCGCGGGGCTGCTGCGGAAATAGTGCTGCCGGGTTGTTTGCATCTCGAGGTGGGGTTTGGAAGAAGAGCTGGCTGGCTTTTGATGAAATCCCCACGATTACAGCCTAAATTACACAGATTTATTCAAGGAACAAACAAAAGTTGTTGTTTTTCTCTTTTTTTTTTTTTTTTTTTTTTTTAAATTATTCAGATTCCTGCTGGGTTCTGGATATTAATTAGGTAGTGGTTCCAGATGAAATCCAGGAGAGGGGGGGGGGGGGGGGGAAGCTCCTCACGTTTTAATAACCCGGAGAATTTTAAGTGGCTGGCCATATTGTTTGCTCGGTATCGGTGCGGAGAATAAAGACTAAGCGCGCCCGGGCAGACGCGGGCGCCCAGCATGGGATGCAGCACCGAGGACCCCAGCGAAGCGCCGTGTGTGCGCGAGGTTTAGATCCTCAGCCCGGCAGATTTGCAGCGCGAGGGGGCAACGTTTGAGACGTGTGTACCCAGCAAACACAAACAGGAGGATTGCCTTTTTTTTTTTTCTCCTTCGGTTTTAAGTGTGAAAACATCAGCTCTCCCTCTACGCCTTTGAAGTCCTCCCTTTCCAGCAAAGCTCTGGCAGGAGGGAGGTCTTTCAATTAGTTTCTCACCCGTAATGATTTCTTTGAGAAATTTTAATCAGGCTCTCCATCGCCGGCGCGCTCGACGCGGGCACTTGATCTCCTGGCCGGCTGAGGCTCTTTGTCCTCGGAGCTCTTGGGACGTTCCTGCTCTTTCCGCGTGCAGTCCTGGGTGCACGGAGCCTCCGACGAGCAGGAGGGGATGGAGTCGCATGTGGCATCCGTGCTTGCTGATATCTCTCCCTTATTTTTTTCCCATTCATAAGCCTCAATTCTAGTACAAATTCACCAAATTTGGGGGATAAAAGGCATGTTTTTTATCACCGTTCCCTCATACTTAATTCCAGTCCTGTAGTCAGTTAATTATAGATGCAACTTTCTTTTTTTTTTCAGATGGTATTGCATAATTCAATGGCAAACAAAAAAGCTTTGTAAAAAGTGGTTATTAAATTCAGCTTTAGATATTTGATATGGTTTCCAAGTACCTCTTTATTTATTTGAAAAAAAGGAAGCCTCTTGAAATGTGTTCTTTCTTCTTCCCCTCTGTGGCCTTGGAGCCAGTCCCTCTGAGCACTGCTTGTACATTAATTATTATGGTAAGTAGGGAAGATCAGGTGATAACATGAATATTCTTAAAGCTCAGCACCAYGAGTTTGAGGCAGGCAGCCGTGCTACATGGTCCCAAGCTCTGTGCTTCCTGATTTATTTATTGTTAAAATGTGCCAGGAAAAACAAGATATGCTGCAGCTCCTAGTCTGACCTGCAGCCCCCATCCTGGTCCCGTCCTSAGGACGTTGTTAATAATCTGGGTATTTTAGGATGTTTTAAAATTTCAGCAAATTATGTGACAGGAAAGATGTGTCCTTTTAATGGAAAACCTTAGGAAGGTTTAATTGTAAATCCCATGTTTGTGTGGGACAGCAGCAGGGACTTTATCACTGCCACTTGCTTATCAGCTAGTGATTAGAGGAGCTTCCTGCCCCTTAGGAGGGCCAGATTAGAAATCCATAGTGAAGTGAAACATCCAGACTGTCCTAACTCAGTTTCACGGGTGGAAGAGCCCTGTTTTTATTCCTTTTCAATTCAGCTGTAGCGGTTGGTTGCTGAGTCAAGTAACTCAAAAGCCCGTTCCCCTGTTTGCCCTGGTGCTTCTCTATCTCAGCAGAGCTCTGAGACTCCGGTTCCTGCGTCCATCCGCTGCCTGTGATCTTGTGTTGATAGCTAAAAACCCCACAATTTGGACTATGTCAGGCTCAAGGAGCTTCGTATACCTGTAAGGCTGTTTGCCTTTACATGCTGAAAATGCTGAAACCTCCCCAAAATGTCCCAAATGTCTCCTCCTTGGGGCTTCTGCCCACCCTGGCGAGTGTTTGGTGTCTTTCCTTAGCTGCTGTTCAGACCGGCACCTCTCTGTGTCTCTATTCTGCATATTCCCATGGAGTGAAACGGATGAATTTGTGGGGAGGAGTGGCCAGCCCTGTTAATGCGTTTACTCGGTGCCGTGTGCGGGATGGGGATGTCACTCTGGCATTGCTGCTTCCGCCTGCATCCATGAGGATGTCCTTATGGAAGCGCATGAGATGGGCATAGGGCTTCCTGCGCTCCTGAGACCCCTCTGAAATGCTCTGACTGCCCCGGTGCATCCTACAGGACTTGGGCAGTTTGTAGGGAAAGAATGACCTCGCTGGTGAGAGGAATATTGCTATTCTATGAGCTGGCACAGCTTGTCRTTTCCCTAATCATTCCATAACTGACAAAAAAAGTGAATGTGAAGGAAAAGTGATGTTTCTCACACTTGGAGGAAAAAAAAATGGATCAACTTCTAGCTGCTAAGACTTGTATGGGCTGGTGGTATTATTATTTTTTTTTTTTTCCTGAGGAGATGCTCAAAAATGATAGCARTGAGGAGATCCCTGAGGTGTGCCTCTGTAGCTGTTGCTTCCATAGGGCCCGGTGGGATGGCCGGGGCAGCCCTTGATGATGATGGGAATGGGAACAGGAGGGTCTGGGGCATCTGCATCAGCCTCCTGGCTGAGGAGGTGAAGTAAATGCCCTTGGGTGCTCAAGGTGGGTTAAAATGTGGATTGTTCTCAGCTGAGAAATAGGTACAAGAAAAGAGATTAGTATATGGAGACGCACAGCTACGGTTACTGTTATCAAATATATCCAAAGGTATTTGTATTAGGAGAGAGGTTTTAGTGTGGAACAAGGACAATATGGGAGTCTTTTGAGAAACTGTGGTATTTTTTTTCCTTGTGGGGCTCCCCTCTGTGACAGATGTGCCCCTTYCCCAKCCCARCCTGACTTTTCCCACGTAGCTCTGTTTGGGTGTTCACCACCGGTGACGTTATCTGATYCTGGTAGTTGCCTCCCTGATTTCTTCCCCYACTCRGGCATCAACCATCAATAACAGYCCTGACRGCTGCATCCTGATGGGGAGATAAGGCTAACTGTGCATACACCAGCCAAGAGTCATCTGAAATAAAAGAATGACTGTGAGTCAATCATCTTATACCATTAATATGGAGACAGCCAAGAGCCCRTTGAGCTCTCCTTGCATTACAGGGGCTGAAGGCCAGGATCTCCCCTGGAGCAGGGAAGTCTCTCAAGGAGCCTCCTTGGGGTTGAGAGATCCTCCCCACAACAGATTCTATAGGGTGTTCTCTTTGTGAACTTGTAATCTTCCCTTTGTAGCTGTGCACAAAATCCCTTAGCCATAAACTGTTGACCAGGTTTGTGACTAGGATTAGATCCAACTGCACCTAGACTCTGGGAGTCTGGGAAGCAAGGGGCTCCAATCTGGACTTTTTGACTCAATGAGAGGATCTCCTTGATAATTCCATGTATTATCTTGAACCTCCATGCAGTAAATAAGTGCCCTTGCCATAGAATCTTGTGAAACTGGTGTCCATATCAATAAAACCTATTGCTATTTCTTTCACACGAGTGAAGTGCATTGTGTCACTCACTCCCTGCCCCCCCCACTGCTTCCATGACACCTCCAAAAATTGGAAAAAAAGAAAAAAAAAAAAAAAAAGGTTTAACCCCAAATATTCTGTATGAAAAAAAAAAAAAACCCTCATGGAACACTCATTGGGTTTCCTTGTCATGTGCAGATGTGTTTGGGGCTGAGCAAGCTGGTGTGACGGAGGGAACGGGCGCTTGGCAGCGGTGCCAAGGCCACACATGCCCATGCACTGCAATAGCAGCACCCACATCTGCAACCAGCGCTCGTTGTCTGCGGCTGCAGCTGGGGAGCTCCGCGTCCTCCTGGAGGGTTGCATTAATTTCCATGTGCCTTCCACAACCTCTGCCCTGTTTGGAGAAAGGAAAACGCAGGGAGGGCAAAGCAAGGTGATTTGCCCCTTACACTCATCAGGGTTGCTAAATAGCTTCATTTTGGTTGACTCATGCAGTGCAATCCCCCCCAGTAAGCGAGATATTTCCCCTCCGCCCCATTCCAGGCCAAGCTGCACAATTCCCCAATGTCATAGACATAAATGGCAGGAGGGCAGCGGAGATCCCCCAGCGCTTGTGTTTGGTGTGAGCACTCCATGAAAAATAATGATTTTGGCTCCTTGAGCCTCCCTCCCSTGTTTTCATAGACTTGGCCAGTTGCTCTTGTACTTTGTTCTCCAAGAGCACGCGGCACAAAGCGTAGCTCCATTAAGGAGTGGCCAAAGGGCAGGCGCCGGCGGGGRAAACGAGGGAATTAATTTCTTTAAATACAAAGATTTATGCAAACAAATTGAAGAATTTACTTTGGATAATGTTTACTGTGCTTCTAACAAGGCTGAGCTGTGTACTGCTTCTAAACCGGTTGTAGTAACTGGTATTAATTTTTGCAACCATTTCTGAGTAGCAATGACTGCTTCAGACGTGTGTTAGGGAGTCAGTAGTGTTAATTCTATGTATGGGGAAGAAAAAATCTAGTCAAGCACTTCTGTAGATTTCCACCATTAAGTTAATATTATGGACTTTCAACTGATGTTTTAATTAAGCTTTCCTATTAATTGGAAGATTTCTCAAATTAAAGTGTGATCCTTAGGAGCCAATATTTCTTTTTGCACTTTTAAATTAAAACTTGGAAATATTAACCAATGATGGACGAGTCATAAATACAGGCAAGAAAAAGCTTCACTTTTTATGTTGGTGTCACTTGAAGACGGGCTGGTCTGATGGAGGGGAGTCCTCTAAGTGCGCTGAGGAGGAGGAAACCGAGGGCTATATGGTAGGAGAAAAGCATGTATTTATTGATCCTTCTGTCTGTCGTATACGTATGCTGTATATCAAATCATCATTCTCCTAGGAATTCCAGTATCCTGAATCTGGGTACCAAAGCACCTTTAATTAAAACTCTTCTCTGAATATATATATATTTTTCTATRGTTCACTGTTTATTTTCAAGCTAGTAAAATATTCTCCAAAAAAAAAAAGGGGGGGGGCACTAAAGTACTTGAAAAGATTCTTGTTTCTCAACTTAGTGACCTAAATTTCAAAGAAAAGTCTTTTTTTTTTTTTCCCTCTGCAAGTGGAAACCAAGACAAAGGTCTCTTTGGTGTCTTATCTACAGATTTGGGAGGAGAACTGTCCCCGGTCCCCTGAGCTAGGCACTGTACAACCCCATATCTGGGAATAAATTGCAGGGGAAAGAATCCGACAAGGGGGAAAAGGGGCGACCGAGGCCGTGATGCGGCTTTGAACTTGCGAGTCCCTCCACGTGCGGCTCGCGCTGCTGTCGGAAGCAGCTGCGGGACAACGAGCTGAGAAGGCTCTGGGTTGGTGTGGGGGGACAGCCCGTGTCTGCCAGCTCTGAGGCTCGTGTTGGAGTTGTGTATGGCCATACCATGTGTATTTGGTGTATATGTATGTATCTACACACACGCATGTATGTACSATTAGGAAAGCGAGCGCTGGGTTGGCCGGGTGGGCAGATGTCCTGGTCTGGACGGTGGCTGCTCCCCATGGACCCAGCAATGCTCAACCCATGTAGTGGGGAGATGGTTATTATTATTATTATTCCTTTTTTAAATGGGCTCAGTCACTTGGTGAAAGGCTAGGGTGAGTGTTACGCAAGAGATCAAACTCTTTCACCCCCTGGATGCTTTTTGATCTTCAAAAAGGGCCAGAAGAGTAAAGGTYGAATGCAGGATAAAAGTCTTAAGCACATTTCCTTAGTGGCCGCTTCTGACATTAYTGTCCTTTTCCCATCACTGTTGCACAGCTCCAGCACGGGGGACAATAGCTATAGTTAGGACTGATTATTTTTAAATGCAGTCGTGTTCTTGGGAGCCGACCTGCAAGCCAAAGCTTTGTTTTCCGCGGTCCGCATGCGTCTCATTGGGTCCCAGCTCAAGGGAGAGGTGTCTTTGTGGCTGCGGAGCCCTCCGAGGGACCCCCGGKGCCCCCGAAACACAATTGCAAAGAGCCCGCTCCTTTATGCAGCGGATTACTCTTAGGTTTACGTCGATGTGATCTGTACAGATCCCCTTCATCTAAGGGGAGGTCTGAGTCTCTCGACTGACTTAYGCAGCCACACACCAAGAGAGCCTTATTTTGTGGAAGCCAAATCTCATTAATGGCAATCTGCTGCCCATCTTTTAATTAGCCAGAGAATTGGTGACGTTTCACAACCACGGCCGTGCCCATAGGCAGCATTGTAACATTAAAAAAAGAGGTGAAGTGTCCGCTAAAATGTAAAGCTCCCATTCTCTACGTTAATCTACGGGAATCTCGTTTTGTCCTGGGGATTGGTGCACCTATTTTTGTTGTGCTGCGGGAAAGGCACAAGAAGTTAATCCATTTACTTGTGGAGCATCTTCAGAGGTTGCTAGTGTAGAAAGATTTGGGAACAGTACCGAGTTTAAAGTAAATAGACTTTACAGTCTACATTGCTGATATATAATGTAAATGATAACAGATCTCTTAGCAAAGCTATAAACTCTAAAAAAGTTTATCAAAATAACCCAAATATTTGTTTGAATCCACTAATTTTGGTCCAATTTTTGAGCTCCAAACACTGTAGGTATGTGTGACTTGTCTATTTATTATAATTTTTGTGATGTAGTCTTCCAATTTTTGTGTTGATTTTATCAGATGCATGAAAAAAATGCATTTTAGACTGTCTGTTGCTGATAAGAGTAGTTATTTCCGTGTGTCTTCYGCAACACTTATGCGCTATAGGGATTCATTTGTGCCATGATCATTTTCTCCTTTTTTGTTTAGTTTTAGAGAACGTATTTTAGACTTCAATTTCCTTATATGCCTTTGTGATTCAGTAAATTTACCTGGTAAATTTACCTAATATTTTCTTGCCATATAATAGTAARGGGCATTTAAAATGCCTGTGACAAAGTGAGCAAGATATGGATTAAAACTCAAACCRCGCCTGGAAATGTGAGAAAGCAAAGGGAGAGTTTTGAGACACTKGTTTGTTGTTTAAAGCTAGTATCAAAGACTGTCGAGCAGTATTAGAGCACTSTGGTAAGAGCATTAACCGAAGGCACCGCGCTGCTTGCTTGCAGTCAGTTGCTTCTGAAGCAATTGCATGTTCTTTCTGCCAGTAATTGTGAAATTCTTTTACTGCCTGCACCACAGAATTAGCTTTACTGGAAGTGGAGGAGGAAGTTTGGACATCTTGCCTGGCAGGATCTCCRAGTGTTGGAGTCGGTGGCAAGTGCTCTTGTTTGGAGGTGGGAGACGGGGGTGCAGTTGTACCATTACTGGTATGGATGGGCAGCAGTGCAGTGCGTGCTCGGGGCATCTGGAGGCTCATTTTGGAGGAATATCGTGGTAATCCCTATTTCTGCTCTCATGGTTCAGCTGCACCATGCACTAGGGTGGGATAGTTCCTCTTCTGAAGCATTTGAAGTGCAGTAGTAAGAGATGTTGGGTTTGGTCACTGGTGATGTTAGCACGTGTGTTGAAGACGAGTGTTTCCTTAGCAAGGTGGCAGGTGCTCTGCAGGGTGGGAACTTGTGCACATCTGTGCTGGTGTCCATGGAGGGGACAGCCCAAGGCCTGSGCTGCCCCTTCGTCGTGGAGTTTTACACCATCCTGTGCAACTTTCCATCTCCTTTGTACCTAATTAAAATGTGAGAAGTTTATAGACAAAGCTCCACATTACATACTAGAGAAAATAGCATGTGACCAAAGCATTGGCTAAGAATATCGTGTTTTGGGGGAATCTTGTTTTGTTTTGTGGGAAATACAAGGAAAGTGGGGCTACTTAAACCCTGCTTTGTGAAGAGTTGGGTCTCCTGACAGCGAGCTCATTGCAGAGAGGGGCGAGATCTGTGCACCAGAAGGCTCCTGATGGAAACCCAAGGGGAGAYGGCCCTGAGCCAGGCACAGCTGCTTGATAAGAAGAACCGGAGGTAGCTTTTAAAAATAAAAGCCTAGGTGGTCAATAGAGACTGGCTTGTACAGGGCAGAAACCTCCTTGGGAAGGAAGGTAAGTCTCGGCCGAGCTGCCTTGGGACGTGACAGGGGTTTTGCAGGGCTGAAGACACGAGTGCTGGTGCGATCCGGGGTTTTCTYCTCTCACCAGTTATTGCAGTTCTGCAAAGGAGTCCCAGAGTTACGTCCATCGTCTTTAGCTCGACCTGTAGCTCATGCCAACAAAATACTTGCATTAGGAGCTTCTCTGGCCTATAAAAGTGTGAATCAGGAGCAACTCATTTGCAGATAAAGTGGTGAGTTCACCAAAACTGCCTTTCTTTAACTCGGATATGTCACAGGCAAGTATTAATTTTGTCCATGTCTGGCTCTCACTGGTTTGATTAAAAAAAAAAGCCAGGCAGTAAGTTTAATCAGATAGTAGCTACAATAATTACTTTAAATTAGCATTGTAACATATGGATATTTTGTCTTTTTTCCCCCMAAAAGCCTCAGGCCCAAGCAGGCATTGCTCGTCCTGCGGCAGGTTTTGCAGTGAGAACGGAGTATTTCCCTCCTTTTCCGCATCCCGCGCACCGCGGTGCGGTATCGTCTTCCAGGGAGTTACCTCTGATGGACAGGATTAGGGGAAATCCGTGTTTCTTTGGTGRTTTTCAAACACTATCAGACAATGATGCCAACTAAGAGAGAATTAATGAGATATTGGAGCCTGGCAAGTAGAAAGTGGCTTTAAATAACCCTGATTAGTCTTTTCTCAGTTCTTAGAGCACAGGCTAGGTTTGAACAGCAACAAAGACCCCACACTCACACTTTTTATTAGTTTGGTGGAGAGCGAGTGTGCTTTTCAGAGGGTGTTAATTAAAAGATTTAGGCTCCATTCACACTGCCCATATCCCTTGTTTCATCTTTCCCTCCTTTTTGTGCAGCTTGTTTGCAATGCGAGAGGTGGAACTGCTGTTATGACGGATAATGTTGACTTTTAAAGAGTTTGCTCAGATCTTATCTGTGAGAAAAATATAAGCCCTAATTGAGCATATGAGTTTCACTTTTTACACGATGGCTTCATTAGAGGCAAACTTTTATTTTAACTCACTTAAAATGTCTTTCCCTCCCTCCAGAACAAGTTCTCACCTCTTTTCTTTCTCAGGGGATATCTCCTCTGCGTCTTTGTAGTTGCTACRTTTTGCCTTTTGAATGAATAAAGAAAATAGAAGTTTTCAAACCTTTTTACCATAATGTCGCGCTTTTATAAACCTTAGGCATGTTAATATCATTGCATCAGCCTCTTCTAGTTATGTGAAATTTGTAACATACAGACCATAGCATCAGCTAAGTAATTTTTCAGAATGTGAGCAATTTGCATATGTGTATTTTAAGTCACTAAAAACTTAGGTTTTAGTCACTAAATCATCTGCTGTGTTTCAGGACAATTTCTAATAATACTCACACGCACCACCTCGTACCTCTCTTTTCCCTGGTGGGAATGGTCTGATGTGTGTATGACAATTTCAGCCAAAACAAAATCCCAGCAGTTTCCCCCCAAGGTGTTTCAAACCAAAATTTGGAAACGCGAGGCGACGAGAAGCTGGGATCATACACTGAGCAGAACAGGGCTGAGGGAAGAGCCCCGGACCCTTTGTGCTCACCTGGGAGAGAGGACTGGGCAAAACCAGCAGCAAAGAGCTGAGGGAGGGCTCGCTGCTCCCCGGGGAGCGGGTGCTGCACCCGGCTGACGCGCTCAGGGTCTCCAGTAGTACTGGAATAGTTTTCATAAGATTGTTTGTTTCTGCCTCTCAGTGGAGAAGGTGAACGGCTGGTTAGGCTTTCTGCAGGGAGAGGGGGAATCCTGGGGTTTTGTTTTTTTTTTTTTTTTCCAATGTTAATTACGTTGCTGTATGTTTTCCGTGGCGAACATCTACAGCACACTTAAATCTGAATTAAACAAAATGGGGAGTTGCCGCTTGTTAACGGACTCTGCTATTTTGCAACACCGTAGTCGAGCAGCCACCTACAGTTCGTCCTTATGTTAATGCTAACGCTCCCAATTTTAACATTATATGCCTCTTTCCAGCAGCCCCTGTTGGAACCAACAGCCTACGGCAAGTGCTGTACTGCCTTTTACTTAATTGCTTCTTAAAGCTAACAGTGAATTACATTAAGTGTAATTTCATTGTCGTTGGATCTTGGCGAGTTTGAGGTGGCACGTTTGCCATGGGAGTTCTTTTTCTCTGGTTCAGTGGCTATATCCGGGTGGGATGCATTTCTCCTGGAGTAATCCAGGAGAATCTTTCCTTTGAAGAGGAACAGATGTAGATTTACATATCTGGAGGTCTCTGGCCTCTGATGAGATTAGTTGGTGTTTTTAAACCCTACTGGAAGGTGCATATTTAATAAATGCCTAAAGCAAGCCTGTGTGAAATGGCTGGGCCCTGGGAGACTCGGAATGAGAGGAGAGGAGGAGATGTCAAGTCGCACATTGTGGTACCGTCGTAATCGCTGCTGAAAATAGGCCAACACTTGAAATAACAAATAGGTTCAGATTCTGCCGTAAAAGAGGCAAAGTATGGACAAGGGAACTGCCTCAAAAGCRTTTAGCTTTGAAATTCAGCCCATCGCCTTGCTTCTAATTTCCTAATGTTGACAAAGAGATGAAAATACACAGGTTTAAAAACTAGCAAAAAAAAAAGTATATGTATCCAACTAATCTGTGCTGTTCTGACATACTTATTTGAGGTAATGGCATACTCTGGGAAAGACAGGAGCCTTTCTACCTTGCTGAAAGGGTGTATTTTGAGATGGAGGGGGGGAAAGGCTGCTTGTAAAAATGATATTAAATAGCCTTGATGAGAAAGACTAGGCTCACTTGATAGCAGCCTTTCTCCTAAATATATCTATATATAAATATATCCAGTAAAGGTATTCTGGCCCTGTTTCTCAGCCATAGTATCCCCAGCACATCTCTGGTTAGGTGTAGGCATTACTGTCTTGTCCCTCGTTATTAATATGGACCATATATCTGCAGAATGATGTGGCTGAGTTAATGTTTCTGAGGAGATTTTATTCCTGTCTTTGCTTAGCTTTTTATTAGCCCATGACTATTGCATTTAATAACCAATATTTTCTTGTCTCGTGGCATGAGAATGGGAAAACCGCGCTCTGCTCCCTGTATGTTATCCTGCTGACATTTCCATGGGTGTTCCTTAATCAAAGCCCTATGAATTACAGCAGTCTAAGACTTCCTGTTGTTTCTCCCAAACTTGTTTCACAGGTTCTAAAATTTTTATCTAAAAAAATTAACTTTTATAAAAGGATTTTAAGAGTTTTACTCTTTTAAAAAATGTATGTATTTATTCATGTTATGATTTTTTTTTCCTTATTTTAAATTGTGTGTTGATTGTAATGAGGTGCTCTCCGGGATTTCAGGATTTTAAAAAAAGAGAATTTCTGGCATTTTGCACGCCAAAGGGCTGAGTTCCTACAGTTGTCATGTGCGTTACATGTGAACTCCCCATGTGTCCCTCAAAATTAACCCTTCGTATCACTCGCTCCTCTCCATAGATCCATACCAAAGCCGTCCAGAACAGTTAACACGTTTTTATRGGGTTTGTTCTGTGCAGTTTCTGTGTTGCCTGGGAAGCATTTGCAAGTACAGCTCATTTTTTGCCATGGGCAGAGCAGCTCCAAGTTTGGGAAGAGCTGCATAATTTTATAGCCATTCTACCTAAGCCTGCTTTGCTAGGTCRTGGTCAGCTTGATCTGTATCGGTGTTGTAATGATTTTTATTTGCCTGTCTTCTTTACGTATTGGCTTTCTTTGTCATCGGAGTGTGGGACACAGGGCAAGGCACTTCCTTGTGCAGCAGCTATTTATGTGCCAGGTCTTCTGCCACTTCAGTTGTCAGTAAGCAAAAATAAATAAATATATAAAAAAAGAGCATCTGTTTAAAAAAAAGAAAATTCTCCTTTCAAAATATATAAAGGAAAAAAGAAGCAAAAATCAAAGAAATATTTTATAGACTTTCATAAATATTTTGTGAAACAAAATGTGGTAAATAGTATTCTGGCTAAATCATTTATCCTATTTTCACTGCTGAGCAACTTCCCTTCCTGGAGCCAGACTTGGCTGTCATCCCGTGCCGCGTGTCCGCGGAGGGCAGGGAGTCGTCGTCTCGTTAGAAATGCTTTGTTCTTGTTTTTTACATCCTRCAGGATTTACTCTAAAAATTGAACGTTAATTTATGAAAATTCTTTTCAGCTGTCTCATTTTGTTCTGCTTGCATTCCTTTTTATTCTGTCAGTCTCCTTAATAAATCACCCATTTCCTTATGTTGGGTGTTTTTTTTAGCATTTTGCTCTAAAAGATATTATGGAAATTATCTGAGTTTTCTAATTAAAAAGCTCCTTGTTTTCTATTTACTGAAGGCATGTACAAATAGTGCCTACTTTCCTAGTCGGTGGTAAAAGTCTTGTCAAGCAGAGCTACACAGAGAATTTATAAAATAGCTGTCAAGAATAAATACAAAGAATCATGTCAGCTGGGGAAGAGGAGGGAGGTATTTGTGCTTCCTCTGGAATCAGCTGAAGTTTATTTTCTAATTATAGTGGAGACGGGAYTGGGCCTGAAGACAGTAAAATGAGATCATTGCTCCTACCTGTGAAATGCCCAATGAGTCCAAGTGTCGAGACCTGTGACTCCTCCTGTGCCCTTCCTGCTGTAGACTCGTGCCTGCGCAGGTGGCTCCCCCCAAGATCCATCCATCCATCCATCCATCCATCCATCCATCCATCCATCCCACC
The DNA here is from genome assembly GCA_003342815.1 of Eudromia elegans. Taxonomy (NCBI): domain Eukaryota; kingdom Metazoa; phylum Chordata; class Aves; order Tinamiformes; family Tinamidae; genus Eudromia; species Eudromia elegans. The sequence goes on along the minus strand of PTEX01000072.1, from coordinate 1,675,126 downwards.
CCTCAGCTTTTATCTGTAGCCTCACTAAGCTGTTTTGCTGTTATACCCAGAAGACATGGCTCATGTAAATCAGGAAAAACATCTGGAAATTAAGTTTCAGCATCAGTGATTCGGAGGATTCCCCTCCCGAAAGGAGGATGACTGTGAGCACGGTGGCAGCATGGGAGGAGACATGGTGGCAGCATGGGAGGAGACATGGTGGCAGCCCCAAGGGGAGGCAGCAGTGCCGTGAGTAGCACCTGCCTTTCTATGGGACCCACGTCCTGAAAGATGCTTGGAACGTCTCGAGGCTTTGGGCTGAGGCAGCAGCTAAAGCATCATGGTCCTTCTGTGCCGCCTCTTATGTGTCTGCATGGCAGCATGCCCAGGTGGAAGTGGCTGCTCTGGGATTTGCGTGTGTTCTTGCAAATGCCATGGCTGCAAGTGCCGCTGCTTCTCGTGGAAGTCGCTCCGTGGTGACAGYTCAAAGGATGAGCTCTCTCTGATGGTTTAGGTTTAAAGCATGTCTGTTTACAGGACCTGTAGTAGAAATGGTAATGTGGGATTGGGTGTATCGATAAGATCATTGATCCTGGAGTGAAATCCACTCGTGCAAAACCATCATGAGACTAATGAGTCTTTTAAGCCTTCAAAATAGGCCTTGAGCTCAATTTACATAGATCTCTATAGCAAATACAAAGCTGCACATAAGAGAGGCTGCTCCCACTGACTGTTACTCCATTGGGGAATCTTAACCCAAATAAATGCTAAGCAAGAAATAGCAGTAGTTGCCATCTGTCAAAGTGTCTGCAGTGTTAAACCAGGTCGGGCATCTTGGATGGACAAAGATAAGYTGGTAGTTGGTTACATGAGTAAATGCAAAACAAGCGTGATTGGTTTCGTGCAAGCATCCAACAGCCTTTGCACCTCAAAAGAAACGCAGCGATGACTAATTACAGGCCAAGAGGTAGGAAATCCGTTCTCAAATCCGAGGTAGGAGGCAGTAGTTAGAACTCCCCTGCAGCAAGAATAGCTCATAGCCTCTCCTTGTGTATCTCATCTTGTTCTTCATACTTGTAACAACTTTCCCTGGAATGCTATCCAAGAACAAACCATAGTGATGGCACTGAGATGGGAACGCACAGTCTCTGCAGGCCTTTCCCTTGGCCTGTTGTGGAAGCTCTAGGAGTTCCAACGTGTAGCTCCTTGCTCTGTAGGATAGATTGGCTTTGGGGACAGCTCTGAATCCCATCTGTACCTCTCTTCATTTGAAGGGTTGTAGTGAGCTTGTGTGCAGGGTAAAGAGCTAATTCTRTCCAAGTGTAGACTGTGGTGTGTGAATTTGTCATCCAATAGAGTGAGTATTGGTGCCTGTGAATATATGCCATGTTTAACTGAAAGGAAGTTAATCCATAGACACATAGCAGCAAGATACATCTCATTCTCACGTTTTAAGTTTTGTTTTCATGATTAACTGCATCAACAGTTATAAATGCAGCTTATACAGAAATACAAACCTGAAGCAMACAAAATCTATCTGTGTACCTATTAATGCTTTGATGGTATTTTTCTAAATCTCTAAGTACTGTGTGTGTATATATATGGGGTCCTGAATATTTTTGCTGTAACATTGATAAGAAGTTCGGATGCATTTAGCCTATTTTTCCTGCCACCGCTTTATGAATCAGTGCTAATTTGGTGTGGTTTCTCAGAGATTTCATCCAGACTTTATCTCGGGTAGTAGCCAGGCTTGCTTTTGTTGCAAAGCACAGGTAATTTCCTACCATGGCCATCTCCCCTCCAGTGTGATGAGCCACTGAAGCTCCTGAGGCTGAGAGTTGTGCTGTTTTTCTGGAAAACCAGTAGTAGTGTTCTGGGGATGAATGGGTTAAAGGCAGCATTTGGATCAGTGTTGTGAAACTGTATATTATCTATTGTATTGTATTTCCTTGGCCTTAAGTGGATTCTAGCATGGGATGAATTAGGTTGGCTAGATATTTTCTGCTGACTGTGATATCCCTGTTGAGCAGCTTTCCCAGTACGAATATATTTGGCCCTTCTTTTTTTCCCCCACAAGCTATATCCCTGTATAAAAACAGCTTTATCTCTAAAGAGCAAATAACACCCAGTGCTCATAACAGATGCCAAGAAATGTTTCTGTTTTGATTTTTGAAAATAAAAATTCAACTGTGTTCAATAAAATTCAGAAGCCGTTTTCCTCTGTGGAAATTAAAGGAATCCAAGGAAGTGGAGGAAGATAGCGACCTTCCTAATTAAAGCAGTAGCAACTGCAGGAATCCGGTTTTTACAACCACCTCTATCTCACTGTGCTGAGAACAAAGCAGTCCTCCATTAATATTTTATTTTCTCTTTTCTTCCACTATAACAATGCTCTGTGTTCTGTGAGAGCCCTGGAAAGACATGCAGAGCTATGTTAATTATGGTTTAAATAATTGACACTCTGATTGTGTTGTACTTTCCGAGTTGTGTGTGGCGTGTCACTGGTTCTACACATAATTACATCTCTTCGCTGCCATCGTTCTCCCGCCCGTGCAGCGCCGGGTACACTAGTCTACATGGCACAACCCGCCGCGGTAGCTAATAACGTCTTCACCAAGTGACCTTTGTTTTTGGAGGCCGGGTGCTGGTGAGCGAGGAGGTCTGATTGCCGTGTGAGCTAATTCATGCGTTGATCTGTTATGGAGCGGTTAATGCCAGGGGAGCGGCGAGCGCGCRCTCGGAGCCTAGAGGGTGGGAATTGGGAAATTTCCAGTGTGGCCTGATGGTAATTCCCTATTTAACATTGCATCTAGCTTGTGAGCTCCTGCGAGCGCAGCTATTTATGATTTGGTGCCCTATACCTTTGTGCGCTAGCAGCTGGGATGGTTCGGTAGGTGCAGCAGTAGGACGTGTAGTACCGTGCGGCGGCGTAAACAGCCTGCAGAGACTCATCCTCCTTGGGTGTTGACTGAGTCACCGCGGAGACCACGGTGTAGGGACATGTTGGGAGCGTGAGTAACTGCCTGTTTCTTGGAGTGCCTCCTTAGCCAAGACGGGCGCTGCACAGTGGCCTCCGGCGTGGGGCTCGTCCGTGAGCAGCTAGCTAAGAAATTAAATCCTGGAACCCTAATAATCTAAATATATATATATCTTCTTTAAAAGATAAAATATATATATACGTATATATATAAAAGAAAAACCTATGTCTTTATGCATGATTGCAATGTATGTGCACTTGTTTGGAAGCACTGGGGGGTAACTCCCGGTGAAGACCCACCCCCTTGGGAGCTTTTGGGGCTACATCTGTCCTCATTGCATGTTTGTTCCACGCCTGCGAATAACCTTGCACCCGACTGGAGCTGATCAGGGTGAGGGGTTAGTGTTTGGAGAGGCTGCAAGAGGGAGTTGTCCTCGGGSAATCCGGGAGGTTTGGTGCTGTGACAACTGTCCCTCCTTCCCAAGAGAACATGGTGGCTTATCCCGCTGGAAGCACCTTGGGCTTTGCTGCGGGACAAGGACACGTGCAGAGGAAGTTGCTGCACGGCAATAATGTGAATCCACCCCTGAGCTGATGTTGTAGCRACTTGTCTGCAGAACCAAACCACTAATGTTGTTATGATTCACATCCTAAAAGCGATTAGCTGGAAACGGTAAGGTAGAGAGGACCGGTGCAAACTCATTTCGGACCAACTGTTAAGTCTCTTTTCAAAGTAACTTAAAAGGATTCAACAAGGTCGGCGTGTACCCTAGGGTCTTCTGGAGTCTTTGACAGTGAAAGCTGAGGAGGGAAATGACCATGAGTAAGCGAGGAATGAGACTGCGCAGGCACCGCTCCAGGAAAAAAGCTTGTTACTACTGGTTATTTTGGACAGAACAATTGTAACACTTTTTTTAAAAAAAACAGAAAGATAATTAAAACCAGTAATGTTCTCGTCATTGTAATAAACAAGGTGGTAATGTGTGTTAAAACTGGAAATACAGCAGGATGGAAATATTTGTACCAAGAATCATTAGTGTTGCAAAAACAGAGGGGGAAAAAAAAATATATATATATATAACTTTTTTGCGTTTAGCCCATAATCTTACGCAGATATAGGAAAACCAGATGCTATAACCATTTGTCTAAAACAATATAGCAAGGGGGATGCTATTGGGATAAAATGTGACACAGGACCTTGGAAGCACCTTCCAAGACGTAGTTTGGAAGAAGGGTCTCATAGGATATTAGTCTAAATGCATGATACATCCCAGAAASCCCCCAAAGAGAYGAGAAATTAAAAGGCTCTAATGCAAGCTGGGGAGGAGTGGGGCAGGAAGGGCCTTCTCCAGATGTGGGAGGTGGGGTTTTCAGAAGGGTGCAGCAGTTGTCTGTGCCGGGCCCAAGTCAGGAGCTGTCCCTGGTTAGGATGCTGCTTAAACACGTGGCTGCACGTGGACGATGCAGATGCTGGGCTGAAACTCCGTGTCCTGCAGACGAGTGGCCTTGGGAACACATGGAAGGGCCTCGGCCGAGCCATGGACCCCATGAGAGGTCTTCGTGCATTGGTTGAAAAGGTTTTCCCTGAAAATACCTCATGTATTTCACTGAGATTGAAAAGAAAGTAATACTGGTGATATTTGGTGCTGGTTTTTTTTTTAAAAAAGCACATTTTTCTTATGCCATTTTAGAGTTCAAAAGCTTTTTTTTTTTCTTCCTGAAAATGTCTACTTTTTGTTGGYGAAAAGAGGTTCATCCTTGCAAAGGGAATTAAAGCTTTTACTCTACATAGCAAATTAGAGGGAGGCACAAAAGTAGTGGTGCTGATTAAAAATCTAGAGCTTTTTTTGTTAGAAGTTTACTGCATGTGGTTAAGCATCTTAGAATGAGAGCTTGTCAGAGGTTTTTCCTATCAGAAGTCTGTAGAAAGTTGCTCTGTAAATTCAAAACCCCATATTGCTYCCATATCAGGGGTAAGCCCAAGTCTTGTTTTCATCTTGTTTTCTGTTATTCCTTGGTGTCATTACCAAGACATGTATTTCAGTGCATTAGAAAAATAATTTGAGTCAACTGATACCTGAATCTGTGTGAGGATACATGGAATTTCCTGTGAAGTTGCACAGAGAGAACTGATTTCAAACATGTGTTTTTAGACTAAGGCAAAGGAATCAAATGAGAACCAAACTCTCATATTTTATGGTAGAGATTGGCTCTTACAGGATCAGACCAGAGTCTTGCAGGATGGTACCTTTCACACATGAATCTCATGTCCACATATTAATATAACCCCTTTTAGAAGGTTGTTTTTGCTGTWCAGTGGAGGCTGAAGGCAACTGCAAGATGTTCTTGTAGTTTTTCTTTTAAACCTGACTTCCTAAGGAAATCATGGGGACTTTTTGGTTTGTTTGCTTGTTTTCTAATAATTTTGGATCCTTTTACTCATTGCAGTAGGCAGAAAGGTAAATTCTGAAATATATTWAATTTCATGAGACTGGATGATGGGGCAGGGGTTCTGCTAATGCCCTCCTGGGGAGAGCTGATGGGATGAGCGACCCTCTTCCAGCGTCCACCAGGAGGTCTCGTTACCACAGGAGCTGTACCTCGCAATAAGTGAATTTTCCATAAGGTCCTTTCAGCATCTTCACAGTCATAGGGCCTGCAACCTCCCTGAGTTTGGCTGTCCCCTCTCTTTAAACCACCAACTTGCCTTAAAGTTCAAATGAGCAGCGGGTGAGCTGCCATTTGGCAGAGCCGTAATGAGAGGTTGTTGAGGCCAGCTGCTTATCTTTGCAAACCCTGAAAATGCTTCTTTTGTTCAGTCAAATGTACTCCTCAGCATTTACTGTGAACATGCAACCGTTTTCCAGTTATATTGTTTTAATGGAGAAGCAGCCATGAGTGATGTAATTCTACATTGTCATTTTCGTTTTCTGCGCGGCTGTTGCAAAATTAAAAAGCTGTAAAGTTACAAATGGCTTCGTATGAAGCAATACACAGGGTGGAATTTCCTGCTGGTGGTTAAAATAATACAATTACTTTTAACGGATGAAAGCAGTTAAGCATCCAAAGCGTGACTCTATTAAAAAAGAAAAAAAAAAATCTTCTGAAACTATCCTTTAAAAAACATTTGCTTGAAAACAAGAGAAAAACAAACCTGTCTTAGGGTATTTTTATTCTTTTGACATTTTGACATACAACAGAGATCAGGAAGAATAATCACATTGGCAGGTAAGAAAAAGGCAACAGGAAAKCTCTGTTTGAGTACAATTCACCAAACGTACATCCGAGTTCATCATTGTATCCGTCTGCACAGTAAAGCAGCCATATGTTAGAGACATCTTTGTCTTTTTTATATTTTTTTTTCCCCTTGTATATAAAAAAAAAGTCATTAGGTTTGACAAGAATGGTACATTTTGTAGTAATTACTGGGGAACACAAAACAAAACCAGGCCAGTTTCACTGTGTCCACAAATGTCCTAATGCACCAAAGACTGTTTTTACATTCTGTTCAAAGGAGGCTGATTAATTGGTTCTTTGTACCTCCAAATTGAAATCGCTGTGTAACCTGGTTGTTTCCAGCACAGGAAACCTTTGGGGATGCCAAAGTTTGGACAGGAGTCGGGGGCGCAGCGGAGTCCCAGAACTATTGTGTGCGGTGAGCTGTGAAAAGTCRTTCAGAAGAGAAACACTCAGCATCCTTTATTTATTTGCATTGAAATATTTATCTGTGATGTGAGGCATTCATAATAGATTGTCAATCTCTGGTGCCTTGTGATGAAGCCGGGCGTCTTGCACTGAATTCTAAGTATTTCCTTCAGTGAATAATTTCATAATCGTCACATTTCCAACCTATGAGTGTTCCCTGACCTTTAGATCCAAATTATCTCTCTTTTTTTTTTCTTTTTTTTTTCCCCTTTCTCTGGGAAGGGGAAATATCAAACCCTTAATTTTCTATGTTTAAAAAAGCAACTCACCTGCCTAAATTATTAATTTTTGAACTTAAGAGATTAAAACTCAATCAACCTGAAAATTCATGTCTTGCTGCTCTTTCCTGATAATTGAAGGAAATTATTTATGTAGCATAGATTAATATTGTTTCATGTTCTACCTGACATTCCAGATTAAAGTATGACTTTGAAATAGAGATGGGTTGGGACTGAAATACCCAGTACGACCGCTCTAGTACTTGGCAAGCAACGTGTTAGGTTCTTCGTACCTTAGCTCACAGAGGAGGTCAATTTTCACTCCCATCTGGTGAAGTGCTGAGGGGAATGGGGAAAGAAAGGAACTTGGGAGACTCCTGAGAAAGGGCAGGAGTGTGTGGTGATGATGATGAGTGCTGAGCGGAGGGATACCAACCAAAAGGCCTACTTTTGGAAGAGGGATGGGAAGCTCCTCAAGCTGTACCTTGTAGTGTTGGAGGCACCTTGGAGCTCTACACTGATGTTGAGCAGATTCTGTCTTTTTTGCCAATATGGGACTTTAATGGAATGTCCTCAATAACATCCAGAAATACTGTCAGTTGTGGCATCAGTGCAGGCCACTTTCTGTAGTGGAGCAGGCTGAGTTGGCCTCCCATCACAGGAGGGCGGCTTCTGCTTTTGGGAGGAACTTCTCACAGCCTGATTTTCTTTCTTCTCCCTTTGTCTGTGGTTGGAAAATGAGCTTGGAAGCACCAGGAGGACGCTGAGCAGGCTGAACCCAGACGGCAAAGGGTGGAGGTGTAGCTGCTCGTTGCTGGCACGCAGCCATCCCGGTTATCAGCTTAATAGCATAACTTACCAGGAAGAATTACACTCGTGACCTTCTGCTCCRATAGCACAATCTTCCAGCACTCGAGCTAGAGGAGGATCTCCATTAGTAGGAGCTCGTTGTCACAGGGCACGTATCCCTCTCTTGGGCCAACCACTTACAATGACAAGCTATCACCAACAGTTAAACACCTCTGCTTTCGTCCAGTAGAGGGAAGTGGATAGACACAAACACTCACTCAATATATTAAGAAGAGATATCATCAACATATTAACCACATCATGCGTGATTGGTAAGAGATGTAACAACTGCAGGAGAAACTTGTGTTTCTCGCTGATCCCMAAAAAAAGTCAGTATTGATGGAGGATCATTTCCACTAGAATTGCTTTTTCTTGCACTGCCACTTCTTTGAATTACAGAGCTGCCAGAACATAATCATCTGGATCATAGGCCAATCTACCTGGCTGCTGAAAATAGCATGTTGCTTTCAGCAGCCCTCACGAACTTCAGTTTTTAAAATAAAGCTCTTGGGATGAGAGAACTGTTGAAAAATACCTTTAAATGAGAGCTGGCAATGAGTTGCATTTCAAAAATAGGTGCCTTTTCCATCAAAATAGGAAAAAGGCCTAAAATTGTAAACTGGCATAGCTCTGCTCCAAAGTGAAAGCACTAAACAGCATTTGGGTGCTTCCTGAATGGTTTTCTATTGACTGCTATTTCTGGAGTAATGAATAGTAAAATCAAGATGTTCCAGAAGGAGCCTTTTTAGACCACTGTTTACTCCTTTGCATTAGTCTGTGCTACCCTGGGGAGCAAGACAGTTCCTGACCTCAGACGCGTCTCCCACCAGTTTCTGCAGGGTAGGCACGACCCTGGCATTGGGGAAGAAATGGGCAGAGGCTGTTTGGGGATCATTTTGCCCCATTAATCCTTTTTAAGAGGGCCTTTAAGGCCAAGGCCTACCTCAGSAGCAATGATCATGCTGGCTGTGCCATGGAAACATGACCAACCCTATCAAGGGCTTCCAAGCAAGCTGCAAGGCTGTCACGAGCCCAAGCCTCCTTTGGAAGGCTTTMTCTGTCCCTTGAAGCAGTTCTCTTCCCCTTCTAATGCCGAGTGATTCTCCATCAGGTCTTCCAGTTCCTTCCTCTCCATCGGCTTAGTCAAAGTGTCCAAGTTTTAAAGCATGCCAACTGGCTTGCAACCAGCTGTTTATAGAGCAGCTCCCATTCCAGGGACATTTTTTTTCTTTTCCGCCAACTTTGGCTGTTTCTCATCTTCATGCTTTTCYGTACAGAAGTCTGAAGTCCCTGCAGAGGTTTCATAACATCCCRAAGCCTTCATCAAATGGTAAATTGGTATTCTGTTAGGCTGTCAAAAAGGATTAGAAGGAGGGATCTATTCTTCTTCTTATTCTCATTCTTTAATGACAAGCTACATTGCCAGCCTGTCCACTAAATCACATTAGGCAAGGACTAATTTACCTCTTCATACCAAAGTAGAGAGAAGACAGAAAAAAATGTTCCTACTTAGGACACGCTTTGAGAATTCAGAGAATTCCTGTGATACTCTAATTTTATTTTCTAAGCGAGTTAGTAGTTTATTAGCGTGAAGATTTATATTCGCCCCTAAATCTACCTTTTTGTTTTGTCTTGGAGGTATAAATATGCCCAATTTCAGTAATTGAAAAGCCTAAGACATAATCCTCATTGGGGAAGTCATGAACAGTTAGCTGGAAGTAAAGATGCTGTGTTTCCCAGTACTGTTTTTATCTCTGCACAGATCACACTGAAGCTAGTGTCACTCCMCATGGCAGTGACCATTAAGAGTGGTGTATTCGTTGCCTAGATGGAGGTCTTGGAGAAGGAAACGTGCACTGCAACATCAGAAACCTGCTTCTAGAACTGGTACTGTTTGAGTAAGGCCAACTTCCCCACAGGCAGTRGAGGAATCGGACTTCAAATGAGGAAGGAGTTGGGGGTGGAAAAASGACTGTCCACAATTGGAGTGGTTCACACCAACAATTCCCTGTGAGCATCCTCATTTCACRTTTGGAATGTGGGCACAAAAGACACAGTTAGCCCTGCTTTTGCTTGAGGCCGTTATGGTGATATATGTAATGATGGGACAGACTGGGTTAATTGCATGGGTTTGATTGGCAAAKGGAAGTGAATAGGAGGCAGTCACGACTGCGCCTGTTCATAGGCAGAGCAAAAAGAGTTCAGTGAATCTTAATGCTGTGCTGCATCCTGCAAGCCCAGGATGAATGCCACACATTTCCAAGTATGAGAAATTCTGCATAAATAGGACATTCAATTATTTATGAATAGGCTCTAAGTCAGTGATTAATTAGCATTTTAAATATGGTTGATTAACACATTAACCCTATTTTATGAAAACTCTTTTAAAAGATACATATTACATGTGCTTCCATTTGATTTTCACATTTCTGATGTCTTTCATCTGTTAGATTACTATGTCCTRTAAGACTTTCTGGAATGTTTAATTATTTACTTTACAAATGCAGGATGTTATAATGATATTTGTAAAGAAAAAGCTAGGATAATGAATATACAATACAGTATTAGCAGCTTCCCCAACTGTTGCCAGGAGGTTAGGGGGRTATGGGTGGAGAAAGAAAGAAAATCAGAACAAGATAATAATGTTGTGCTAGATGTATACAAGTGAATATGCAATAAGCATTGGGAATAGGGTACAAAGGCAATAACATAATTTACCATTCCGTATGAAAGAAATATCTGAGGTGTGTTTGTCTGCATTGAAGATAATGTTTGGAAGCATTCGCTGGAAAGCAGAATATAACCTAGAAACTATTTGCATTGCCATTTACAGGAGAAAACATTTACTTGTTTAATAACCAGCTATTTATTTTTATTATTAATTATTCATCCGTCTCTCAGAGATTACTAGCATACTAGCTGCTACTGTAGCAAGGGCTTGGAGTTTACCAGCCAGACCTAACAGTGAAAAAGAATTTCTGATATATGAGCATATTTAAAGCTTATAAAAGAAGGCAGTAGAATAAAAGAGCAAAAGCCCCACCACAGTAGCTCAGTTAGTTTTAAGCTATTTGTTTCTGTGGAGATGGATCAAATGTCTGTGGTTGTCTGCTAATCTCAAGATATCTGCTTTCTGTGCGTAACTTGTGTAGGAATTCCCTCAGCCATCTATGTGTTGTTTTTCTCGTGTGATAAAATGAAACAATGATGGCAGTGGAGTTGTTAGGATTAGCCCATACAATTAAGGTTGTTAACACACCACTCAAGCCTATGGCTCTGATTCSTCTCCAGAAATTCTTGTTTTTCAGTAAAGCTCTTCTACATTCAAGACTATCTTTGACCTTCATAGTACTGTCCTTCCTATCTGAAAAACAAACAAAAAACCAAGTACTTAAACTTGTTTGCTTGCTTTTGCTTTGGGCCTGGAAAACCAAAATATTTCCTTTGCTGCCTACGAGTGTATGCCCCTGAAGGAGGAAGTCCGTAGCTATATGGGAGATGAGGATGGAGCATCTGGATGCGATGCTGGTGTTGCAGGAGTTAGGACAGTGCGTGCAAGGGTAGGTGCTCGTCGTCTGTAGGGGACATATGGAGCGGGTTGGGTGAAGCCATTAAGATGATATCATTGCTGGTAGCCGTTACTTTTGCATTACTAGTGGCCATTACTGTAATCTAAATGGACATTGGGAGGAGATTATGGTGAAAGGTGCTAATGGCTTGCACATTAGAGGTCATTAACATATAAGCACCCAGGATGAAAGTCCATGTACAAAGAGTTAAATAAATTGTGCAGCAGCTTCCCCCAGGGAGTCATTAAAGGTATTATGCAAGTTTAAGCRCTCCTCTTTATCAGGGCTATTAGACCTTTCAAACTCGAGGGTCTAGGGAAGAGCTTCTGAGTAGAGGTTTTCCCAGGTGTAAAATCCAGCCTGTGGGCAGGCGGTGAGGGGTGGTGGGTGAGAAGGGCAGGCAGTAAAGCCATAAAGAGGTAAAGCTCTCTGAATTACCTAAATGCTGGAGGAAACACTGTTAACCCTGGGCGGTTTTTGTGTGCAAGGCAAGGAGATGCATCTTTTAGGGCTCTACTCTGGAATACAGTCAAATTATCCATCTCATCCTGCACTGGAAGGTTAAATGTAATATTTTGTGTCGTTGTCTTTTAAGAAAAAGAAAAATCTAGTAAAGCACTAATGTACAGAGTGCAAATATCCTATCAACTGTGTGAGTATCTGCTGTCATAAAGATTTTTCCCACACTATTGATGCGAAACATTAGGCATTGCCAAAGTCCTACTGGGGGAATAAACAGAAGAGGAGATTAAATTCTTCCTCTCAGCTGAGGATCCCTCTGCATTTGCCTCCTCCAGCACGCCTCTGGAGCTGATGGCAGAAGTAGCTTAGCACCTGCAGCTTGCACACAGCCAGCAGTACCCACCTTACTCACCCTATGGTAATGTAATGCTCCCTATTTTTTGCAGCTTTCTGGAGGTTTATTTTCAGACCTTTCCATTCATGGCCAACTGTGGTGTGCATGGAGTTTGAATGAGTTATCCTGCAGCCTCTAATCACACCAGAGCAAACCAAGAGGAAGGCGTTTTGTTCTGATGAGGCAYATGGCTGGGTCAGATGGTCTGCAGGGAGCTTTGCAGCACTGGTGTTCATGCAGAGGTCTTCCTGGTGGAAGAAGATAAGTCATTCGGGAGGACAGAAGTGAAGCGAATCCAAAGAACAAAAGGGTGGAGCAGTGAAACACAGAACTGTAGTTAGGATGAGCCTCTGTGTTCTGGGTAATGCTGTRTGACGCTTGGGTTATGGTTAAAAGTGCCAATGCATGGCACAAACGGCTTGCAATGTCCTTCTCAGGTCTTCTGTGCAAGCCAGAGGGTACTTAGTGTGGGAGCGCCCACCTCCCATCCAGATTKGCTTTCCCTGCAAGCGTGAAGTGGACCAGGTCTTGGTTATTTTAGGTTTTACAYCAAAGTGAAAGCAGGATGTCCCTGAAGTGCTCACGCCCTCTCAGGAGGGTTAGTCTCCTGGTTTTGCCATAATGCCTTGATGCAACTGTGTGYTTAGGGCACAGATTTGGGGAGAGGAAGAAAGAACAACATGGGAATCATTCCACAGAGGATGTTCTGAAAGTCCGTAGCAGAGAAAGAGCAATAATTCCAGTGTGTCCTACAAAATCCTTAGTCTTCCAAGGCTGCAAGTGCTGTAATTAATTGACAGGTAGAAAATAGGCAGTGCAGAAGTTAATTCACCGGGGGCTAYAATTGCTGCGCCCGTGCCCTCGGTGACTGTTACCGTGCTGATCCAAAGTCAGTTGAAACCAATCGATCAGGCCCTAATTACACACTGATTAGTATCACTGCGCTCGGCAGCATGGTAAATCTCCTAAAACTAGGAGTCTCTGGATTCGGGGAGTAGTTGTTTTCACTGTTTTGTGCAACTGATAGCTTGCATTGGGATTTAAACACAAATATCATTATTGAGAGACAACATTGTGTGTAAATGTTGGCAAGATAACAGATGAAATAGCTCAACTTCCACTGGAAAAGTTTCAAAGGTTGGAAAGTTTCAGACAGTCATTTTTTGCAGGTTTAATGAAAGGATCAGCATGTATTTCCCCCAAAGGCTTTCATTTTTCATTTTTATCCTTAAGAGAAGCCAGTGGCACTTCCTAGATATTGTCATAGACTAAGGCACAAAAGAAGGAGAAAAAAGAAACAATTGATAAAAAAAAAAAGGGAAGAAGAAGAAAAAGAAAAAGTGAATCAAAACATGACTTCTTGTTTTCAAGAAGAAGGGCCAACTTTTACTTTATAGTAACAGCTTTGAGATCAGCAGCTGTGGGATTACATGGCAGAGGTTTGTAAAAAAAAATCAATAACTGCTGCTGTTTGGAGAGAGGGAAAGAAAGGACAGCTAACTAGACCAGATTGTAACAGTTCTGCAAGCAGTCACAATGCTCACCTTACAACAGCGCAGCCCTGCAAATTATTAAATAATAAATCACAAAGTCGAACAGTCTTGGGTGGACAGAATGCGTTTGACTGTAAAGCAGACAGAGGCCTATGAATTATTCACATCTCAAGCAAAGATAAAACAAGCAGAGAAGAAATGAGAAGAATTCTTCCAAACAGGTTCTCCTGTACTGAAATATACCTTTTGATTACTGATACATATTTGGGGATTCAACCGGTCAAAGTCATGCCAGAACTAAGAAGAAGGAGACAACTGCAACCTGGGTTTAGTGCTATGGGAAAATCCTGGCATTAATAAGTAACTTCAGAAGTAATGTGCTTATGAAATAACATTTTGCAACATTAGTATGCTAGCAATTAAGGGGAAAAAATGGATCTCAGACAATAATTGTCTGGGAAGTGTCAAGATCCCAAGTATTTATTTTCAATTTGGTGAGTTAAAACTTTAGCTTATTTTGTGGAAGCGGTGGGAATCTTACGTTTTGATAATTTTAAGCATCTGGCATATCTGAAATGAGGGGAAAAGAGTTAAAGCTGATCTTCAATATAGAGAAAAGACAGAAAAGCAGAGTTCTCCATTCTGGGCTGTGTTTTTTTTTATTACTGGTTTATAACATTTAGGTTATTTGAACATAGCTAATGTCTATGACTTACAGAGGAAACAAAATCAATCAAAACACTCATATTCCTTTGAAGTTTTTTTGTTCTTTCCTCCTTCCCTAGCAGACTTTCAGACTTGTTACACTGATGCACAAATAGAGCAGGAGAAAATATGTATGACCAGATCCTGCCGTCACCACTGAGGCCATTCTGTGTTCCGAGAGYGGAAAATGGATCAAAAAAAGGCTTTTTCCCATCAGATCATCAGGGTTTAAGTGAAGATCTGTGTTTAGGCGTTTGTCTTTGTACGTGCTGAGTAGYGCTGCCCTCTTGGTGAGGACAGGTCTGGTTTGGAGAAGGATTTGAGTGTACTGCTGTCTTCAGGGGCAGGTCCTGAGTCAACAGTGGCACAGTTGGGGTCCTTCATCCTTCAGTTGGTTGGGCCAACGTTTGGATTTTCCTTGGTCTGTTATTATGCGAGGCTTTGGTTTGGAGGCAACGGACCGMGATGGAGAGAGGGAGAAGGCAGGAACCCAAGGCAAGACCTACTCAGTCCTGCCGAAGGCACCAATGTGAATGCCCCAAAGSGCCGGGTCCCCCAAGGGAGCATCCTGCGTGACGGGCTGCAGTGTCCTAGCATGAGYTCTTCCCATCTCTGTGCCTGGGAAGTGCCCATAGACGTGTGGCTGGCAATAATAKAGGGTGGAAAGTGAAACGTGGCGGAGGTTTAAAGGTGCAGATGTGATGCTTCAACTCGATTAAAAAATAATAAAAAAATAAAAAGGAATAAAACTCAAAGATAAATGGTGTAGCCAGCTGAGRGAAGCCTGTATATCCATGCCCTGTATAGCCTGCAGGAGAGGTGAGCTGRAATGAGAAAGCTGAGATGAGGGAAGGCCTGAAGTAGCTGCAGCTGCAGAGCCACAACCCCTCGGATACTTTAGCAGTGTGCAACATGGCACGTGCAGTTGAAGGGCACTGGTGCATCCTTGCAGCAGGGGAAAGTCCTCTCTGGGACGACCAAGCAAAGCATGGGCGCTCAGCAGCAGGCGGGAGGCTGGGCGTCCCATAGCAGCCTCGTGAAGCTCCTAGGGCATGGCTCCGCGTTCTGGGAATGACGTTGTAGCCGGAGTGTTTTATTAAAACGTCACTTCTTGTGAGCGAGCTGTAGATTCCAAAAAGAACAGATGTTCAGATGGAAAGCATGTGATTAACCAGAGAGTATCCTGCCCTGATATCATATAAATCGCTTGTTTTTCAAGTGGAGAGCATCTTTGGCAGCTAAAGCTGGCTAAGTTTCTGTACGTGAGGCAGCACAAGACTGGACAGCTGTTCTCAGCAGCCTCTTATTCAAGACCTTCCATGGCAGCATGAAGTTTTGACCTTGCTTTACGTTACCTAATGGGGTTGGCCGGCGAGTCTGAACCYAGGCTTAGAATATTTATGTTGGCATTGGCATCAAAACCGGTTTTCCTTCACAAGAACCAGAGGGATGTCTTTACCTCYGCAAAGCCCAGGGAAAAAGCTGCTCATGGCAGAGCTTTCTGGCTAGATGTGCCAGTGCTCTGAGGGGTAGGTCAGGCTGGCACAARTCACACAAAAGTCTAATTTCGGCTTATGGCTGGCCTGTAGGTATTCGTTATTAAAGCAAGTTAAAATACAGCTTTCCAGGTTATATACCACAATATATACTGTAGGTGGCCTTTATATATACACAGTATATACTGTATGTGACATTTAGGCAGCAGAAATATATTTTCACTGTTGCTTTTGTGAACAGTGAATAGAAAGAACCCAACCAAAAATACTTTATACTAAAAAAAAATAAAGGTTTTAGTTACAGCACCAGGTCTCTTTCCTATACATATGCATCTAAGTACAGAGGATATATTGCTGCTGTTTCCCCTGCCGTGCAGCTCGTTGCATGTGGCCACCCACAAAAGTCATATTCTCTGGCTTTGGGGCATTATGCAGAAAAGGTAGGAGCAATGAACACCTCAATTATACCAGAGCAGGAACTGCCTGATAAAGAAATGATGAATCTTGTTTTAAAATGTTTCATTTTATCCTTCCAAAAAGGAAAAAAAAAGAAAAAAGAAAAAGTGAGCACCTGCATAATGTGCTCTGGTGAGCGCTATCAATTAAAGAGTTGTGAAGTGGATGTTAGGAGATTATTTATAATACTGTTATATAATGACTCAGATGGTCTTTGCTGGAGCAATTAACATGACAGAGGGATGGAAATCATATTAGAAGTTGGCCTTACTTGAAAGTCGATGAAATTATATTAAAAAAATACCATTCAGAATAAACACTAATGACATGCCTTTTTATTGATGTTTAATTCAGAATAGAAGTTAATGCATGCCTTGAAAAGTAAAGAAGGAGGACTGCTTTATGCTTATTAATTTGCTTAAACTGAATTTTATACAGAAAATTAATTTGCTCTTAACAAGGAGATGACTTTCTAGATGGAGAAAAGAAAAAAAGTCATGGTGTTAGCTGGTGCCACTGCTTCTGGGTACCAGTGCTCTCCAGCTTGTTTGAAATGCAAAGGAGTAGTGGGGTAGGCAATTTTGGAAACTTTTAGATGAAGACAGTACTTTTTCCTYGATATTTTGGGAAATGCAACTTGGYTTTGGCTGTYCYGAGAAGGATGAAGGSGACTTGGGTGTTTCTGATACWGAAAGGGTTTCACAACCCGYTGCAGCCCTTGTAAAGCGTAAGGTCTCCCCCCATAAGCCTCCAAGTGCCGTGTATTTATGTAGCTGAATAAATGGAAGGTTTCTACAGMGGTAGATTAGCCAAAATCTATGATTAGATTCTGCTGCTAAATCAAGTCCAATATCCTGTGACAGTTTTATACACAAACATACTGCTTGTGCACCCACGTAAAGCTCTCAACGCGGCTACTGGCTTCCTGCAAAGAGCAGAAAAYCAGATCATTATGATAAATTCTACAGCTTGATCTGAGGATTGCAAGTCAAGTTGGAACATGAAAATGCAAGGGTGAAGAGGTAAATAAAACAATTGCCTGCCAGCTAAAGATGACCACTTTTTACTGCCTTGGGAACAAAACTTTTCTTTCGTCAGATAAAGGTTCCCATGKCCTTGGGAAGGAGAGGTGCTTTGCTTCCCCAGCTCCTCTCGTGCTGCTTTCTTCAAAGAAGAGCCTCCCCTGCCCCAATTTTCTTTGGAAATTCAGATATACTGTTTTGGGTCAAGCCAAAAATTTTGGTTAATTCAAAGCAAGCGTTTTACCTTTGGGGGCAGTTGGGTAGCTTGTGGTTCTGCTTTTCCTTAGGTCTATGCTTTTAATTGAGAACTAGGAACTGGGTTTTTTTTGGTTTTTTTTTTTTTTCAAAATATCAACTATTTTGACACTTCTTAAATATGTAGTCGTCCCTGTTTTACTTGTAGGGTCAAACCATGCAGTGCATTTTCCTGAATTTCGTTAGCAGTTCTGGTTTCTCCAAACCTTGGGTTTTGTGTGTGTTTATTAGGAAAGTGTAAGCAAGCTGTTAAAATTTGAATTTCTAATACAAAAACCAAAGATGTCTAGCAACACCAAAGCGCTTATGTTTAATCATTTTAAATAGGAAATATTTTTTAATAMTGTATCTGAAAATGTCCTATCAGCCAGGGGAGGTGCCAGATATATCTCATGATGCTGAGACCTAATGAAAACGTTTATTATGCGATGCTACTTCATTGCTGTGTTAGGGTCTGTAATTATTGGTGTGGTAGATTTTCTGAACACTGAATCATTCTAGTGACCTGAAACATGTTTTTTCCTTCAAATCAATTGCATATCTGGCTTTACCCGAAGCTCTCTCGTATTGAAAGACGCTTGCCAATGTGCATKATGCTTAGGACTGGACTCAGGCTCTTTGTAGCAATGTCTGTGATGAGTTTGGTGTGTTTTTTGGTCACCTAAAGCTCTTTGGGTGACATTGGCCCTGCCGACCTTGTTCCATCAAGGTTGAGCGTGGTGTTTTGGCTGGTTGCAAGTGTAAGGAGGTAAAGATGCTTCTTCATGGAAGGCTATGCTCAATGCTGGGGACTTCTTCAGAAAGAATTATCATTATCAAAAAGAGCTTCCAGCCAAAGGGAGAGGCTGGGCAAACACTCCATGTGTTTAATAGCCCCACACCAACCTAGGRTCTTCTGGCTTCTTGCTTTGGTCTTTGTGGTCAATGAGGGGGGGTCAATAAAACCATATTGGGTGTTAATAACACTAAGGTCCTCTGTTCTCTCCCACCCAGRACGTAGAGGTGGCCCAAAAGAAATGCAGAGCCATTGCTGCTTCTCTGTGTGCAYCTTCTTTCTCTATTTCATGGCTTTGTTTTCCAGTGGTGATGGAAGCCCCCACTAAAAGCCCTCACAGAAATCAGGTTTCTCTGACTCCACAGGCCCGAGTTCCAACTAGGTGACAATGAAATGAGTTGTCTGCTTGGCTTGGAAAGCAGCTTCCCACTCTCCTGTCTGGGAGGAAGCAAGCCAAAGCCATAAGCAGTTTTTCTCACTTTTATTTTTTTTTCTGACAAATGTAGACAAATTGGACCATCGGACACTTAAAAAAAAATAAAGAAAAAGAACTTATCTTAATGGTGATGTTCCAAAGAAGTCCTTAGACGTCTTTGCCATCAGGTAGAATTAGAGCAGCTAAACCAAAATAAAACAGCCTGGCCGTGTGTGTCTTGTTGGAGCCTACGGTGGACAGGCAGAGGCAGCTATCGGGGGTTTAATAAAGCGTGGGGAGCGTGTGACAACCTCGGCTGTCTCCAGGGAGGCTCAGGATTGCCCGGGTTTATTGACAATATTTACGGCAGYGGAACTGTTCCCTGCTGAAGAGGGAGACGGTGGGTTAACAACGTGCAAGCAGATACGGCTTTATTAGGATGAGAAATTATTGCGTGTAGGTTGCAGTGAGGATATTGTAGGGTCTGTCCTAATGGTTTGTGTGGCGCTACTTAGAAAGCACATCAGTAGGTGTGTTTGTAAAAACTCAAGATGTGATTTCTTTTTTTTTTTTAAAGCCACTCTAAAACCAGCCCAACTTGCTGAGTACGTCAACAAACAAGCGCTCCCGGTTGCAGCCGTGGTTTCCAGACTCTGAAAAATGGATGGTTTCATTGCTGAATTTGTTGGGTCACCTTAAAAAAAATATCCCCGGTTGATCCATAACGCTGCAACTGATGGATTTACAACAAAATCCATATCCGTTATTTTACGTACATTTTGTTGGTTAAAAAGAATATCTTAATATAACAGCTGATACTTTTTAAATCCACATTGAAACAACTGTTGGATTTTTATACAGTTGTAAAACTCTTTGTAGGGTATTCATAGAAAATGTTTTATTAATTGCCATATGTTTATTGATTTCTCTTTCATGTTGGTTCTTTTGTTCTTTCTTTGTAGTGGCAAAAGATCTTTCTGCATCATCATTTGCAAGTTATCTAAAATGTCAAAGGTGTTCTTTTGAAGTTTATTATAGATCACATGCTGTACAGGCCTTGACTTTGGCATATTTACAAAAAAAGTACATACTTTGAAAGCTCACAAAGAGATTGGGGTTGCATTAGTTAAAAATGAAGATATTTTCTTTCTTCCTTTTTTTTTAATTTAGGAGGAATGTAAAGAATTCCCTGTGTTAGAAAAACTGATGTGTCAGATAACTGTTGTTTTCTTTGCCCTATCTCTCCGTATCTCCCGTTAATATCGTAAAACAGATTGTATGCAATCTAGGCTTAATCCCCTTGGCGGGCCCGTTGCGTTCACACCCCATCAGCAGAGCTGCGGAGCGAGCCAGGGGGAGCGGCAGCGTTTTCTGCGGTGGAACCGTTGCGTTTTTCCGGGTTCCGAGAACCTGAAGCGTTCGGCGCCGCGGCCCGGCCGCGGGAGCCGGGGTACGTGAAGGGCTTGTGCAGCGGCGCTGTCCTAATGAGACTGCGGAGCCACGCGGGGTTTCGCTGCGTTTCCTCTGCCCCGRCTGCCTGCAGAGAGCTCCGAGCGGTTGGATGTGGGAGTGGAACAAGTGGCCCAATAAAAAATAAAAAGTTAATAGTGCTATTCAGTGAGTTTTAAGCTAGCTATTGATGTCTAAGTCAGCAGATCTTTTGAAACCAGAAAGTTTTTTTTTTTTTTTTTTTAAGCATAACCAGGAAAAACCTGTGCTTTGATCTAAAGGTGGTTCAAATGAGATCCACGCAGAGTTAATGCCCAAGCATGTCAAACTTTTTTTTTCTTTTTTTTTTTTTCTTTCCTGAGGAAAGAACCAAGCCCTGCTACTTTAGTTGTCTGCAAAGCTCCATGCAGAAGGTTTCTTGCCCGAATGGGCTGCATTGCTCGACATGGATGAGTGCCGTCTGCTGCCCCTCGTAGGTGTGAAGAGACTGAGATTTGCTATTTATTTCTAATGACAATTCATATTTAGAAGTCTAGGAACGTGCTGTGCAGCGGCGGGTGAGTGCAACCGTGCAGCACTGGGGGATTTTGGGCCGGACTTGCCCGCCGTGAGCAGCAGCTCCACCAAGATCCAAGGCGGTGCTCCTGGTTTGCACCAACACGATATCAGTCTGTGTCATCCTGCTCGAGGAGACACGTGTTTTATATCGCAAAGGAGGAAGCGACGGCATCYTGAGCCGCCTTCCAGGCTCCTCCGAGGCTTCGCCTTCTTGCTTCCTAATTCCTGCTGTGCAAAAGCTCTGTCAAAGCATCAGCCTGGGTTTCAATAGCAGGGAATGCTGTATTTTAAGCTGCTACCTTCTAAAATGTGATGCAAAGAAATCACTTCAAGAAGTTTTTTTTTTAAGGTAGCCCTTTTAAGAGCATGCAGACCTTGTTTCTGGGGAAGATTTCCATGTGGCCACTGACATTGTATTTCCTTAGGGTTTTAACCTGATTTTCATTTGTCGTTTCTTGCCTTTTMCTTTCTAAAAGGTTGGTGATTCTTGGAGTCGTGGGTGGCAGTATTCTGGTGCCGGGTCAGGTTTCTATAAATAATGCTGGTAAAGTAATTGGGCAGARGGACCATATGCATTCCTCTGAAAAGGAATAAGTGAAAATGGTGCTAGAAATCAAGGCAATTAAKAGGATCATTAAGACTGATAGGTTTTATGGCTGCCTATAAAGATGAAATATAAAATAAAATTACTGTCCTTTTGAGTTGAAAAAGAGCTGCTCTAGGTGGAGCGGAGGGAAAATGGAAACCTCTGCTCCTTGCAGGTGAGGTTAAAGCGACGAGCTGAAACAAAACCCTCCGAGTGCCAGTCCTTGGCCTGGCTCTTTGGATGTGCCAGTTTGAGCCCTTAAGTCGTTTCCTCTGTGTGTCTGTTGAGGGGGGAAGGAGGCACCCTGAGGTYGCAGGTGGAGAGGCAGATGATGCAGACGCGCTTGGGGCGAGTCAGTGAGGTTCCTCGTGGGCTGCTGCGTCTGGACAGRCGAGCGAGGTGTCAGTGTGCGGGCGACATCCGCCCGGGCGCACCCCGCGGGCGCACTTGGAAGCGGCGCCTCGCCGTCGGCACCGCCTCGTCCGAGGCCCTGCCCGTCCCAGCCGCGAAGCCCCATCTGCTCCGCTTAATGATTTCTGTTTGATGAATTTTCCTGTGTTCATAAAAGGCGCTGCGGTCCCCGGGGGCGGCCCCGAGCGCGCCCACCCCTGCAATCCTGCCCGCGCGCCCCGCTCTGGATGAGCCCAGCCCCTTCGTCAGCCGCTGGCTTTAATTAAGCCCGTGGCCGTTAATCATCCGGGGGCCGCCCCGGCGCGGCGGCCCGAGGAACCCGGGCGCTTCCTCCAGCGGCCGAGGGGAAAGAAAGTTATCAAATAAAACCTGTTTGCTCGTGGCTGTGCTGTGACAGCTCTGTTAGCCCTAACGGATGACAAGGATTATTCAATCAATAGAGATTTACCCGGAGAATTTTGCTGTTTTTAGGCACCTCCAGGAAAATGACAGCCATTAAATATGTACAAAGGCCAGGCCAGGGCCCATGGCCTCTAGCTTTAAGCTGCTGCCTTCTCTGAGTTATGTCAGGATCAATCTTTTCTAATAGATATCACTTATCCTACATGATAATCAGCCTATCATAGTCCATTGATTACATGACAGCCTGATTTAGGTCTGGTCCAGAAGATAAGAAACACAGGAAATCTCTCGCCTGGATTGTCAGGGAATTAAAACCCTCTCTCAAAACTTTGCCCTGGGATGTTGTGTGCTCAGGGGCCCAGGGAGCTCCTTTGCCCGGATTCCCTCTTCTGGGCATGGTCATATCTCCATCGTAACGCCCTGAAGCCAGGGGAAGGCTGGAAGCCCCACAAAGGCCCCGAGGTGCTGCGGT
Organism: Eudromia elegans; assembly: GCA_003342815.1. NCBI lineage: Eukaryota > Metazoa > Chordata > Aves > Tinamiformes > Tinamidae > Eudromia > Eudromia elegans. Next base: position 1,652,478 of record PTEX01000072.1, on the reverse strand, counting down.
CGGTCCCGYTGGTTAGTGCTCCGTGTCACACCCGTGCGACCGGTTGTCCCTTTGTGGCACCAGGACCGGACTGCAGCCGACTGAGCTGCGTTTCTGAAGGTCCAGAATTGTAGGGCTGGGGACGAGGACTCTGGTTCTGGTGCGACTCGAGGATCTGGAGGGCTCTTTGCACGACGAGCTCCACGTTGCCAGACTCAGAGCTGTGAAAGCCAAGGAGGCCTCGCTAGCTGTGACGCTAAATTATCATCCGTGTGTTTATATGTACCTTGTACTGAGTCTTAAATGTCGTCTTTAGAGCTACAGTCCCAAATTGGAGGCAAAGTGTCTGTTCCATACCTGTCACACAMTCTCCAGGATGTGGCTTGTTCAGTGAGATTTGCTGACCAATGTGCATCATATCATGAAGAAGTTTCAGCTCATAAGAGATGCGGGGTTTTGGAACTTTTATCAGCCAAGTGCACTGCTCAATCATCCAGTAATACCTGTGTCTAGCTTGTGTAAAAAGGGGTAGTTAGAAATGCACTTAATCAGTAATAGACACAAATAGAAAGGTTTAGGTGCTGGCTTTTATGTTTCATTTAGTATGTGATATACTGTAGTTGTCTTTCAATATATTGTAAAAAATTCATTTTCCTATATTTCGGGCTTTGCATTTGTGAGTTTTCAAAGGGAGCCGCAGAGGCAGCACCACGTGCGGTTCAGATATTCCCGGCTCCCACGTCTGAGGACACAGTAAGAGGGTCCAGCAACCTCAGACTTCCTGATGGTGTCAAAAGAAAAAAAAAAAGAGAAAAAGAAAGGAAGAAAAAAAGGGCCTGTCTACTTTTCCTACCTTTCAGTATGCTTCTGTTAAGGTTTTTAACKCTTCTTTCATTCAGATTCCAAACTGACAGTACAGTAATTTTCAGAGCAAACTAAACCGCTTTATATCCAGATGTGTAGCGGGAATAGCTACCAGATCCCTTGTCCTCGTTGTTCGGAGCGCACAGTCTGCTCTTGTGTTCCTCCAGTTTTTTGTCTGTGCTTTTGACTCAGATGGCAGTAACTCTCATTCTTTGYCGACGATTTTAGCAGCACTACAGATCAAATATATGTGGGATTTTTTTTGAGAAGGTTGTTTTCACCACAAAACAGTTTGTAAACATAGCATAGCTTTGCTTTCAAAAAAAAAAAAATTAAAAAAGAGGTTAAAAGATTGATTTTTATTATGCTAAAGAGCATGCCAGTGTTCACTGCTAAACCTCTGCTTTCCAGACCCGGCTAACTTTATTTTCTGTAGCTTTTATGATCTTTTGTTAGCTGTTTATTCTTAAATTTAAAGAAAGAAAGAAGASTCAAGGTGTTACAGACCATGTTAGTGTGTGGGAGTAGATATAAAATTAAACCATATTAATGTATAAGTAGAAATACTGAAGAAAGTGATGCTTCTATATGCTCTAACTATCAGACAAATCAAATCTATGTTTTATGTAAGAAAATACAATGAAGTCCAAATATTATGTGGAAAAAAGGCATTTTTGTTTCACTAAGGTGTACATGTTAAATAATCAAAGGATTCAACATGACAATATGGTTATAGATAGTTATCTTAAGTGCCTTCTGTGGTGAGGAACTGAAATTAAGAACTTGAACAAAACATGATACATGAAAGTGCAGGTTCTACAAACACTGGGTTGCTTATTAAAACTACTTTGATCCCTCGTTTCTTTGATATCCTAGGTCTTATAAAGAATTCACTTTCAGGGGTAAATATAGGTAGTTCAGAGAGACTTTATGACATACTGTACGTACTGCTCTTCCAGAGACACTTTTTAATTACTTAAGGAAGAAGAAAAAAAAAATTCTGCAAGAGGAAAAATGCTGATAGAGTCACTCTCAACTGCTGTTTGTCTCTAAGTGCTGGTTATTTTGGTGTAACCTATTTGAATGAGGCTCTGGTGGAAGCAGGTCAAGTCACTGGTCAGGCTGCAGGAAGCTACGGGTAGCTCTGATGAAAATACAGTATTATTTTCAGCACGCCGTTCCAATTCTTACATTTATTCGTTAAAAATACTGGGAGTGGTTGAAGCTCCATTACAGGTCCTGAGTAGAGTCCTGTGTTTAAGAAATAAGGGTTTGGATGTTATTTTTTCTTGCATGCTTTGCTTTGTCAAWGGGAGATCCTAAGGCTGATGCTGAGGACGTTGCCTCATATACAAACTCTTTGCATGAGGTAGCTGCAGTGCAGGCTGAATCCAGGTATTGTGGATTATAACCCACTTTGGTGGCATTGGAATTATGCTCTAGCACAGACCAAATTCCTTGGCTTAAATTTTTATACCCAGAGGAGCAAAAGGCTCGTTTTTAACGGATCCCAGTTGCCCGTGTTTTGGACACTGTTGGCCAAGCAGGAGTGGTTTGCATGCCATGGCATGATATCAGTGATTCTCAAGGAATATAAGGCTCAGCTCTTAAATGATCTAGCAAAATGTAATCTTGATAAATTGTGGATGTTTAAGGAAAAAGGATCCTTGCATCATTTTGGGAAGAGTGTTCTAGACACAAATAAAATGCATGTGACCTGAAACCAATTCCTGAAAATAGGTGTTGTCCTCACACCTCTGATACAAAATGCATTTCTGTGGTTACTTGTGTGTTTTCAGCATTGCGGTAGAGCTGCCTAGGTCAGAATTGAAAAAAAAAAAAAAAAAAAAAAAAAAAAAAAAAAAAAAAAAAAACACAAAAAACCCCAAAAAAAACACCAAAAAAACCCACAGAAAAAACCTTCCCATGCTCCCCCTGTGTTGCTGTAATGATGGCACAGGAAATGAGTCTCCATTATGTAAAAAGTTTCCAAATTAAAAGTTGGGATGAAAATTTGAAATCGCTAAAATGTACTCCTCTGAAAATCCTGGAAAGTTTTAGTATGTCTGTTATGTTTACTAAATTACTTCTTTCAACACAAAATAGAGAACTAAATCTTAAAGCAACTTAAGTTTCAAGGCAAAAGCATTTTTGACCCTAAAAGTGGGCTAGCTGCAACTACCAGAAAGTTGTTATTATTTTTTTCTCCTAGCAGTTACAGCAATATCATATTTTGTAATTTATAAAAATGTATTGAAGAGATATTTAACGCAGTCTAGAGGCCACTTTATATCTCCCCAAACCTAACAGTCCCATAAGACACATTCACGTGTGATTTCTTTATAAGAAATAAGTGCCGGGTCCTTTGCTGTGGATGCAGGTTTGTTTCCTTGGGCAGAAAAGGAGCCTCTGGCCACAGATGGACATGGGGGACACCCGGCAATGCGGGGCTGGTGCAGTGCATGCACAGCAGGACCTGGCACGCCTGGATGGGGCAAACTGGAGCCCTGGGAGACTGCAGGGTCTCCGGGCAGTGCCCCTGTCTGCAGGTGTGTCTGGGCAGAGGACGAGATCGTCGCTTTTATTTGGAAAATAGTTCGGCCTTCTTTTGTATTTGGAAAATGACGTATATATTCCTCCTGCTCAGGGCTCTCCCTGTGTCCTGTCATTAACAAATGCCTTTTTCAATAAGCTACTGCGCTTCCATTTTAGATTAAGAGAAAGCTGTAACTCAGATTAAGAATACTTAGAGATCTACAGTGAAATATGTATTTGTCAAAGCTTAGTGAATCTGCAAATCATTTGTGTGACCAACTCATCTTATCTAATGCAATTCCTGTAATAATTTAAGTTTATCATTTCCATATTCAAGATCTTTAAAAGTAGTTAATGAAGCTCCTTTTGGAGATGATTTATAGATTTCCATTTAGATCTATGTAAATTTTTRTTATAGTTTTTACAATAATATTATTAAATTGGTGTCCTGGTTCTGTCCCTAAATCCTCCAGTCGCATGGTGGATAGTGGATGATAGGCATCAAGAAAAAATGAGAGCTGAGAACATAGAAAAGATATATATTTTGAAATTATAGACTCTCCTTTTTCTGTCTTGAATATCTCATTGTGATCAAGAATTTAAGATCTCCCTTTGAAAGACTTTTATATTAATAAACCATTTCAGACATGTTTAACCATGGCACACGTAATAGAATTCTTTGAGACCCAGAAGACATAAAAGTAATGTAATTTTCTTTCAGTTGTTGCATCGTCGCTTGAGTATGCAAACTCCATAATAACTGGTACTTAAAAACACGCATAATTTGTCATTTCCTGATTGTGGGGAAGCAAAAGCCCCCTCCCTAAATGCAGCCCTGTTTGGGGTAGGTCTTTGGAGCGTGCTTCCTTCTTTTTTTCCTCTTTTATTTAAGTGACTTAGATCAAACATTCAGGCACCGTCTGTAACTAATATTGTTCCTTGGCCTAAACAGATAATTGCCCTTCTGGATGTATAAAAGATGTCTCATGGAGCAAAGTGAAATATCATTAATAAAGGAGAATGATTTACTCACGAATTCTTCAAGAAGTGAGATTAATAAGCCATCCCCTGGTGTTAGATATAATCTTCAGATCTCTCTTCACTGCATGACTTATTTTTGCAACAACTGCACTATTCAATCATTAATCATTACACTCAGCGAGCAGTTTATCTGTGCTAATGTGCATGCTATACACAAACAACAACTCGCTTTTACACTTGATGGAGGAGGAGGAGGAGGAGGGAAAGGGGAGACTCTGGGGTGTGATGAGACTGAGGGAGAATGAGTCTGCCTTGCGAGGCCTCTGCTCTCCTCCTGATGGGGCGACGTGGCCCCTTCCCTCCCTAGTGACAGCGGGACCGTGCTGCAGAGTGGGGTGCAAGGCAGAAAGTGTGCGTGGGCCCTAAAAACACTCCCCTTGTTCCATCCTTCACAGTGTGCAGGGAAGAGACCTGGAGTCTGCTCTTGCCAATGTGCTCACCCAGGATGAGAGCAGAGTATTAACTTCATGCAGTTAGGGGGGCCTGCGAAATTTATTTTAAAATCCCTTTGTTTGCCCTATGCAGATATACATCACTAACCTGGATACCAAAATCAAATTAAAATACATGTACATRCATATTTAATCTGTTTTTTTTCTAAAGACTGGAATTAACATCTTTTAAAATTTTGYTATTTTTCTTATTGTAAGTGCTGACAACGATCAGACAATTTACTTATGGCTRTGCACATGTATAGATTAGTGCTGTATGCACATATAGATTAAYGATATGCTCGTAAATAGTGTACTCACTGTCTGTTACCCCAATGCTTTCCAATAGGGAAGGCAAGTAACTTGGGATGCGGGAGTCTAGCGTCAGGATGCTGCTGTGTGGCTAATCCGGCCTCCTCCCTGGAGAGCAGTGAGGTGTGACACAGGGCTACTACTGCATTGCAAAGGCCACTGGGTGAAAAAGGGGGAGGAAAAGTCAGATTTATTGGGCTTCTTGGTGACCCTGTGTAGCCTTTTGTGCAAAAGAGCCCTTGACTTGTGTAGTGGAGCAGGAGGGTCTGGTGGTGACCTTGAGAGATGGAGGAAAGGCAAAAAGACATGGACATGGCTGTAAAGGCTTGCTTGCATTTTAAGGACGTGCATGAAATGGGATGCTTAAGGAGRGACAAAATTAAAAAGAGGAAATTGTTGTTGTGTTTAAGTATTATGTTATATTGAAGTAATTGAAAATCCTGTGTTGTTCCTGTTTACTCCAGGGAAGCGCTTGGTTTCCAAAATATTTTTTTGTTCAAGCTAATTTGTGCATATGTTGAATCTTTCTAATGACTGGGTGTTATTTAGTGCTGGAAAATGAAATTTTGTAATAACTGTTGCCTGAAATTCTGTGCTCGCTTTTGGTGAAGGCTCTCCAAGTGCTGTAGAAGTGTTAGAGTTGCAGTGGGGTAGTATCCTCATCGGGCAGATAAAGCAGGGCAGGTAAATAAATCCAACTTAGTTTGAGGATAAATCCTCTTCATCTGAGCGGGATTCCCCTGGGGAGCCCCGGTGCTGGGGCATGTACTCATTGATGCAGTGGCCACCAACCGCCCCCTTGACCAGCGCGTGCCCAACACGTCAACATGGGCAGCGCCGCGTGGCCCAAGGGCTGCACTGGGTGCTGCAGGATGCGTGTTATCTTATTTTGTTTTATTCAAGTGGAGAAGTGTAGCCTCTACCTAGTGGCAGGAGAGCAGTTTTCTCGGATAAGAGCAGTTAGCATGCATGTGCACGAGTGCTGCGGTGTTTTGTGGTCATCCGCCCTGTCACCTTCTCCTAGCTGCAGCTGGCATCTTTGCCAGTGATTTTAGTGGGAGGAGGATTCACCCAGTGCTCCTGCAGATCCCACCTGGGATGTTTTCCCATGTCTCATCCGGGGCTGCGCCTATGCAGAGCTGAGATCCAGAACACCACTCAGGACACTAGTTAAAGGTCGTGTTGAGAAAAAAAAAGCCCTTATCCAACCTAAAGTAAGAGGATTGTGCGCAATCCAAAGAAACAGGCTTGTTGGCCAATAATTCTGCAAATATACCATGACAACGTCACGGGGTGAGTGCGTATTCCCACAGGAACCTCATGGACCTTCGGGCTCTGGGACACAGTAAAGCAAGCTCCAGGTTTCGACAGGCTCCGAGCTTGCAGGAGGCAGCGGGCATTGATCTGGTTAACATGGAATCATGGAATTGTTGAGGATGGAAGGGATGTCTAGAGATCATCTAGTCTTCTTATCATGAGTTATCTTATCCGATGGAGAGTAGAGTTGTTTCTCAGCGTTGACATCAATCACTGGAGCAGACTGATGTTTTTCAATAGGCAAATGGACAAGAATATCCTTTCTTGCTGAAAGGATGTCTCYGCTGGAAGCAGAGGTTGCTGGCAACTTTCCTACTTTCACTGAAAAGCCTGAGAGTGAAAATTCTTCATTTCCAGTCTATCAGTTAAAACACAAAAACTTTTACGGAAAAGCTTTTGCAAATGCCCTGTTCTTATTAATATTTTTCACAGGAACAAAGTGCATTCCCTGCTCTAGTTAGCAGCTTTTCCACAAGGAAAGTTTTACCTGGATTTAATTCCTTGGTAAATTTTCCTGCCCTTCCCGAGAGGCCGGGGCTATGGGTGTCTATTCTGGGACTTGACGTTCGGGAGGCGGTTTCTGATTGCGATGTGGAGGGTTTCCAAGTGCAGGGGGACAAGCTCAGCTGCCGCCGTGTAAAGCTCCGGCGTGCTGGCTCCGCTGTTGTTTCCCTGGATTCATGATGTGTAACGGGCCATGAATCAGTAATTTTCATTCACAAAAGGAGTTGTTGTATATATTTAGGTCTTGCTAGCAGGGCTGTAAGAAGCAATGCCTATTAAGCTTTCTGAACTAGTTAAACTAGGTCAGAGTGAGGGAAAACTGTACCGGCGTGGTGATTAAAAGGCACCAGCAACGCGATCCTAGATAGCGCGCTCGGCTTTGTTCCCATGAGTCACTGTCTAACAATACAGTGATTTTAGCGGCGTGACTTCTTAAAAAAAACCTTTGTCCATGTCTCTGCAAGCAAATCATCGGCCCGGCCGTCCTGCCAGATTATACGTTGTCGCCGGCTTGCTGGAGAATAACCGTGCGCGTTTTAATTTTATTCTGTCTCTTTTGCCCCTTATTTGAATTACTAATGTCCCTTCGGTTCCCTTCTAAGGGTCTGCCTGCGCCCGGTAGGACGGCATCCTCCCCCCAGCTGCAAAGCAGGGGCTCCCCTGAAACGCTGCCAGCTTCCTTCCCTGCCTGGAATTTTTTCCTGCCTTGCTCTGGCAGGGGGAAGAGAGTAAACGAAGCACCCAGGATTTCATCATTGGCCTCGATCTGCATCCATAACAATGAAAGGGTCCCAAATGCATGAATATTAAATTTTGATGAAGATTTTTTTCCCCTCCTCTCTCTCAGGCTGTACATTTAAGGCAGCTTGGTTACCACAACTCCTCTGCTCTGTGTCAGCTCGCTGCGAGATCCTGAATATTCTAATTTCTCTATTTGCTGCTCAGACGTCATTTAATATTAATTTGCAAAATACTCATTCCCTTTAAAAATAATGTTCTTATTGTATGATTTATTTGATGTGGAGCTCGGAGTTTTGTCTTTTCTCACGTAAAATAAAGCGCCTTTCATGGGGGAGATGTTCTGTTGCTTTCCGTACGTGTGGCACAAAGTGTCAACATGCTTCTGTCATTCTCAAATTCAGTGAACGGTGAAGCAAACATCAGGCACTGCCTGCGCCGAGAGCAGTGGGAAACTGTTGAGTTTTTGTTTTCAGAAACGTGCACCGTGAACCTGAAACATTCACGGATTTGCAGCCACTGCAAAAATTTCACGTTTGTTCTCCTGTGACTCCTGAATTCTTAAACTTTGATCTATAATTTTTCTCCTCAAATTTAGATCCTGAGCCTGCAGTGCTGGTGTGTGTGGGGAAAAAAAATATAGCATCAACTGCTGGTGTTATTCCTGCATTCAGCTCTGTGTTGTCCATATACTGGCTGTAGGAAGATACTGCTTTTTATATGCTTAAAATCTCTGGATTTAATCCTATCAACACTGATACACTACTCTGCTTGCTTTTACTCATCTGCATAATCCCACGGTGGATTTGATGGACCTGCTTGCAAAAACAAACGTTTGAATATATATAAATGTTAACGTTACTTGTCCTAAAAGACACAATTTGAGTTTCGCTGGGAATAGGTTTAATTTAGAGCACCGCTTTTCTTGCGGGACCTAACTGAAACACGTCGAAATATGYGGAGGGCTTGGCAGGAATGAGTAACTCTAGGCAAACTTTCAGTATTTGAAAAAGCAGSATTTATGGAGGATTTTGAATGACAAGATCATAACAAAGCGCAAACACGCTGTCAACTATTAGAATTTGAAGCTAGTGAAGTGATGTGAATTTTAGCATCGCTGGAGGCTGCTCGGGATTGATGAAAGGTCAACCAGCTGACTCTTCCCTAGGTCGCCGGCTTTGCTGGTCTGAGGGATTATAGGGACGGCTCTCCAGGCCTTTGAAATGCTGAGCTGGTTATCTGTTAATAGCAGTATTAAGSATGTATCATATTACTCAGACATTTTGTAGGGCTTCCACATTCTTGGTTTGGAAGCAAGAGCTGGATACCTCTCTCTAATATTGCGATTCGGTGTTTTGCCATCTTTCAAACTTACTTTTCTTTCATCCTTTTTGATTTTGCTAGTTGGATTCGGACCAAATCCCACCAACTACGCAAGGAAGACTTGCAGCATTTAAGTCTGTCGCCATCAGGATTCTTATTCATAAAACTCACTCTGAAAGTTATGGGTTAGTTAACKGAAATAGTTGTCATTTTCACCAATCTTATTGAATTGGGTTCTCCTTAAAAGGAAAGAAGAAAAAAGGGTGCAGGTTCTTGTAGACTACCATGAAGCTAGAGATGTAAGTTCACAGTCGGTTTTGGCACCTGTTATGCTAGATGTGTTTGTTTTAAGCCAAAATATGATTCCGACTACTGTAGCAGCCAATGGCTTTTTTCATTACTTGGATATGTTTTACAGTTGTTTCTTCTTAACATATCACTATGCAAGAAAGATGAAACGTTTATTTCTTAGCATAGAATTTCTTAGCATTCTTCTTTGTTTTTTTGGAAACCATACAAAAATTATAGTCAGCACTGTCATAATACAAGGTAACACATTGGACCTGACAATGCAAATTGTGTATGTGGAGAAGAATTCTTTATTATTCCCTGCAGGAAAAATTCAGAATTCTGAAATCATTTGCATTAGCTCCTCCATGGGCAGGATGAATAAACAAAAAGCAAATTTATGTTAAAGTAATGCTGGTTTTGTTGTTTGATTTGCGAATAATGGGTCTCTAAAGCAAGTCCATAGCAGAATCATTAGTCTGAGTGGACAGCTGTCTGGATAGTTGCCTAAGATCTAGGCTGTCAGATGAAGTTTTTGCTGAAGTCTTGGCTACCTCAAGAGTTTATTCTTTACTGTGATGGTACTAGGCTGCATGTAAAGGCAGTAAAGTTTTTCTCTAAAGGAGAGGATAGAGGAAAGTTAGGGAAGAAAAATAAATTCATTAACCAATGAGCAACATGGAATAACTCAGAGGAAGCTCTGCTTTCTTGGGGCAAGYTTGCCTTTGGAAGGTATGGAGAGATAAATGGAAAGAAAAAGAGGGGAACTGAACTAAAAGGGAAGAAAGACGAAAAGAAAACAAGAAAAACAGGCATGCAGTGAGACTCAGAGAAGAGTCCTTGTACACTTGACACTCCCGTCTACAAGTTGTGGTTGACTGAATGCACCCCAGGAGGAGTTTATTTATAACAGCAAGGTGCTGTGGTTGGTCAGGTCGTGCTGAAAGATTGGACTTACTGAAGCACRAAGTTCCTGGAAGACAGCAGAGCTTTTAGCCCCTTCTTCTTCCTCTTCCGTCTCCTGTTGACRGTGGTCAGCGTGGCGCGTGTTCCCGTTCTCCTCTACATTTAGATCAATTCCGTGCCTGGTCCGCATAGCCCATAATGGTGAGACTGCTTCCAGCCCCAGACGCTCTCCACTTGTTTTGTACCAGCTCCCTTGTCACTATCCCCGGAATCTACTCTGCTTCCCACACAGTGTAGATGTGCCATGGTGAAGTGCAAGGAAAGGGAGAAGGTTGGTGGGGGCAGCACAAGGGTGAGGAAGCCCTGAAAACCTCTAGAAACTTCTCTAGCTGGCCACGGCCACCATGGCCGTTTGGGTGTAGATTAAACTCAGTGTGAGAAAGTCGTAGCTAAGTTGTTCATATAATTTAGACAGTGCCAMTGCAGAGAGGAAAGGAGCTATGACCATGTGTACTTGCAGCTGGGGAGCAGAGATTCAGGAAGACCAACGGCCGTGTCTCAGAGGAGATTTGCAGCAAGGCCAAGGCCTGAATGCGAGTCCTACGACCCTCGCTGCTGCTTTAACCACAAGAATCCCTTCATTCTACAGATAGACCCTAAACCTACAGTGAAAGGATGTTTACTTTAAATTCCAATTCATCCCTCATTGAAAGACCTCATTGTCCTTGGCAAATATTTAGGGATTCTAACTACTCCTTAGGAATTTCTAATGTAAGGGAGACTCAGTTAATTCTGTAAACTCAGTGTCCATATCTCATATTCCTAAATATTTTTGCACATGAGAAAACTTACAAATACATGAGTGTGTGAAGCCTTTTAGATTTATGCGTCTGATTCTGGTAGCTGACTACAGTTGACCATGTGTGACTGCACTCTGAAAGTGCCTGAAAAATATCTCTGCTCCTTTCTCCATTCCAGCTCTACAAGAAAAGTAGAGCATGTTACCCTTTTGTAACATCCTCCAATCTGCTGCAAGTGGAGTTGGTGGGGTTAGGATCTGTAAAAACATGCAGCAATTTCCATGCTGTACTATATTAAATTATTTTTAAAAAGTCATTGAAAATGACATTTGCTTGAATTTCTTGAGCYGTGCTAGGAAACTGTCATGGGAGAGTTGAGAACTTTGATGGGCATGTGGATCAGAAATGAGTTTGACAATATAAACAGGATAAAACTGCTCTGCTGAGAAGCCAGTTCCAATGATGGAAGTGCTCTTCCAAAGTGCCTTTTTGAGCAGGGTCAAAGGGTGGTTATTTATTTTGTTCCCCAAAGGTATAACCACGTTCTGTGCATGTTCATGCTGAAGCAAGTTGTTATCTCCCTCTGCTTGGTACTGGTGAGGCTGCACCTGGACTACCTGTGTCTAGTTATGTCCCTGGTGATCCAGTTATGTCCCTGGTGATCCCCCCTCCAAATCCCAACCCCCAGTGACATGGACAAACCAGAGAAGATCCTGTGGAGAGCTAGCAAGGTGGTCGGGGCCTGGAGTACATGACTTACAAGAAGCAACRGAGGAAGCTGGTCTTGTTTTGCATGGATAAGGGTGTTCTAATTGTAGCCTGCAGCTACTTAAACAGTAGTTACAGAGATGAAAAAGCCAAAATTTTCCTCGGTACCAGTAAAACAAAAAAGCGCAGGAAGGGGCAATAGTCACAAACTACTCCGACTGGGAAGAACAGGGCAGTGCAGTCCTGGGCCGAACTCGTGATCTAGCGTTGGCAATGGGCACGCGTTGGGTAAGGGCTTGAGCTCAGAGGTCTTTTCCATGCAGTCTTTCCGTGGTTCTCTTAGAAAGCACAAATGCTCAAATTGACTGCTTTTCCTCATTTATGTTCAGAGTTTTCAATGTGATTTTGCTCAGGGCCAGATACTACTGCTTCTGTGTTAAGAGATGATCCCCTGTCATCAGTAGGTCTATTTTTTGGCACAAGGTTCTGGATTACCAAAACTGCAGATATTGGAAATCCTATAGGGCTCTAGGCACTGGATTTTATTTTGCCTTTTTTAACAAAACACCTAACAAAATTAATGAGCAAATGAGTAAATTCCTATAGATAAAGCAAATCGATTAAACTGATTTACATCTCTTAAAATTCACATACTTTTCTTTGAATAGGTAGTAGGTGTCTCTCTAAAAAAGAAAAAAAAAGTAAAATTGTGTATATGCATGCATATGTATATGTATATATGTGCCCATCGGTTGACTACCCTTAACCCCTTCTCATGACCTTTTACTGAAGTAAGCGGGCTGAAACCTCACTTTGTTAACTTTAATTGACATTGAAAGAAGATGTATTTTCCGAAAGCCGGCCGGATCGATGTGAATTTGCAGTTTGGTAAGTTTATCTCCTGTAGTTGTCTGGAAAACTATAGGAAAGCTCTGTAAGTGATGGAAAACGTCAAGTCTGTTGTTACTCTACGTGTGCTGTCTTACAGTTACTGTGTTGCTGTGTTTGATAGGGTATCAAAAACAGCATTTTGACAGAAACTGAGAAATGGTACTTACAGCCATTAGGGATGACAGCAGCCCTTTAAATTACTTAGTTTGGGAATGACACGGTGTATGTGCTCCTTCTTTTGTGCTTGCTTTAGAGTTAAAGGGAATAATCATGTTTGGAGTGCGACTATTACTCTAAATATTTTAGGCTGTCTAATAAAACCATTTCTCTAATTAAACTAGAGAGCAAATTACAACTTTCAAGTGCCAAGATCTGCCAGTACCTAAGATGGCATTAAGTGCACTTTTGAAAGCAGAAGTAAATAAGTTAATAGCAAATCTAAAGGGATAATTTCCATCATCATTTAACTACAGGGTAGAAATTACAGCCAAGAGGAATACCATGTCTTTCAAAGCAGCAGGGTCCCTTATTTTCAGTAGGGTTAACATTTGGCTACATCGAGTTGACTCTGTTTCATTACGTGTAAATGACATTGCAGAGCCTGAGGCTTTAAAGTGGCTTGAGAAGTTACAGGACGGGTATTTTTCTTTCACCTGTCACCACTTATTTTCCTGAGCTACTGGCCGGTAGCCTGGCATTTTTAGCTAATGGGAATTAAATAATACAGCTGTAATACAAATGTTGTTTCTTGTCGCTTGATCTTATGCGGTAGCCATTAAAGTTTAAATAAAATCTGGAAAGAGCCATATTTAAAACGGTTAAGGACCCTCAACTAACTTTGGATTTTTTACAGCCTTCTCATTATAGCTCTTGTACACTAACACAACCACTAATGACGGGCTTGGAAACGCTGCCCGGGATGAGCCTCATTTCGGGCAGCGGGAGGAAGTGACCGTCTGCTCAGAAATAGCAGCGTGTGCCAGCCCAGCCCGGCCTCGCCTGCGCCGCCGTTTGCTTTGCTAAATTAATTTGCAGCCGGGCTCGGCTCGCTGCTGCCGCGGGGCACGGAGCTCCCCTTCCTCGGGGCAGCGCGCTCTCCCTTCGGCTCTACAGAGCAGTTTTCCATTAGTTGTATTCCTACCCTGGAAGAAAAAAAAAAAAAAAAAGTGTTTTTCATTCTCGTGCTTTAATTCTTTGCTCCCCTCTGTGCCGTGTACATCGCAGAGGTAACAAAGGCTGCTGTTCCTGGGAGGAAACAGCCTTTTCTCCCCCAAAGCAGGCAGCGTGGGCTAATGCAGGGCAGCATGCAACGTGTGTCTGACTGCAGTGGTAAAGAAAATCTGACTGTGTTCTCACGAGTGAGGGGTGAATTTTTAGCATCTCTTCCTGAGCACCTGAGGATGCTCTTGGAAGTCCAGATTAGCTGGTATTTCTGCTTTCCCACGACAAGTCACAGCAATGCCTAACCCCTGGTTAGCGACTCTAAGGATTATTGATACTGCAGCTTCTATAGCAGCATTTAATTCTGATATTTCCTCCTTCCATGGTATATTTTATTTAGGACAAGCTCCTGCTCTCTTCCCTCCCAGCTGATGTGATGGAGCGAGGAGCTATGGACTGCACCTATTCCCCATTGCAGGCTTAGAGGTGGGYTTTGATAGCTCAGCACCAGTACCTCTTTTCTTTATGTTCTTGCTGAGTTTACCAGTCATTTTGACTACTAATCAAATGCTCCATGGATTAGTAATCCTCTAAAATATACAGCCTGAGGCAGAAGCCTTTGGACCAAGCAGTTTTCCTAGGAAAGCTGTAAGGACCTGCAAGAAGGTCTTGCACTGGGAGGTGTTGAGTAGCCCCAATTGCAGACTCGGCTTCCCGCTGCCCAAGGAGCACGCCCCATCCGGAGGTGCTCTGTGCTTCTCTGGTAGGAAAAAATTCCATGACGTGTTCATATTCCACCAGTGCGAGGCAGCCGTGGGGTCAGGCAGCGCGTTTAGGGAAAAGGAGGATGCAGGATGTGTCCTCAAACATGCCCTCCGAGGAAGACTTTAGCCTCAAGAGGAAAAAGAAAAGTGGTCAGTGACATAATTTGAATGCAAAATTAAAGACTGCTGCTGAACATTAAAATATTTCTTCTAGTTCCCCTGAGATTTTGCATGAAATTCACTGCGCTCGGTGTGAATGGCAGAGGGACTATATTTATACTTGGTAAATTGGCTGGATGGTCTCCTGAGGTTTGAATTGTTTAACACAGAAAGCTCTTGATTTGGGRATATTTTGTAGCATCCAGTGGCAGGATCCACCCACAACCCCTCAAGGGATGTATTCAAAAGAATATGTCTAATTTTGCATCCTGAGTAGCGGGAGAAGAATATAAACCAGGCATTCAAGCTACATGATTTAAAGAGCAATAAAAATTAAGGAACATGAATAAAAAATTACCAGAGAGAAGGTTTTATCTTTAAAGCATCAAGGACTGGACTAAATATATATTGATGCTTTTTTTTTTTTTTCCCTCTCCATGAACTAATTCCATTCAGGTCGTCTGAAACAGTTCCTGAATGATGTTGATCTTGGGTAACTTTTTTTAGAGGGAAAAATTTTAATGCAACTTGKTTTTTTATAAATACAAACAGACATTTACTATATAGTACATGTAATTAAGATGGGAGATAAAGTATTTTGTTTTATCAAAAATAATTTTATTTGCTGAAAATGTTTCATTATTAATCAAAAATAACTGCAGGGTTTTTTTTTTTCCCTTGTTTACCTGAATAAGCTGGAGTAATTCAGAAAGCTTTGACCCTGATCATTGGTTTGTCAGTTGGATCCAACAAATCTAGTAGCCTTTGAATTATTTGAATGGTACCATTGTATATTTATATTTTTTTGGCATTGGGAGGAAGTGTATGTACCTTTAAGTGTCTGACTCTGAGTTYAGGCAGGACTAAGTCTTATTTTCTTGTATTTATTTAAACACCTGGTTGGAATATTTTTTTCTCATGAAAATGTTGCCTGTAACTAAGGCACAAACAAACAGTGAGCCACTTTGTTGTCTGTCTACTTTTAATGAAAATGTTGTGTTGGTGCAAAATCACACTTGAAGCATTCTTTATCTTTGGGAAATGTTTCCAGCCAGAAGTACTTCAAAAGCACATTTGTTGTGCGCTAAAGAAAACACGCTTACAAAATGAAGCACTTTTAAATGCATATGGTAGCAGGTAAAGAAACGACCATATTGAAAGAACTAATATACCATGAGAAAATAACCGAGTAGCAGTCTCGTCTTGCTAGATAAATCGTTTGCTGTGAAAGCAGGTTGAGATTTGAACGTCTGAAAAACAAAATAGCAACAGACCGTGGGCCAAGGTGGACGTGATGTCTGAGCCGTTGACTTCGGGTGCTTTAGGAGTTCAGAGTTGAAAATCCTGGCCCTTTACGGCTCCCCAGGGGCCAGGCTCAAGACAGAGGCGAGAATCACTAGCTGTGGTATAAAAAATGAAATCTTCTTGGGCAAGTGAGACAAAAATAGAGAAATGAAAGGGAAAAGCTGAAGGAGGGAAAAAGTGCTTTTAAGATGGCCGTTTTTTTTTTCCATTTCAATTAAACTTCACTTCAGAAAAGCTGTGGGTCTTTCCCTTGCTTCCTCTCAGTGTTCCCGCTGTGGTTCATAGCTAGTTATATGGTCATGTTCTGGTTTCTMCCCCCGTAGGAACTGCCAAATTGTGTCCAGAGCAACATGATGTTTTCAGCTGTGTCCAACTGTCAGGCCTCAGGAAGAGGCCCTGAAATGTAGGACTTGTGTAGAGCAGTTCTTCCATTCAGGTGGTGGTCAGTGATCATCCACAGATGAACCTTTATCCTGCAGGGACTTGATCCTACTTTAGACCTCTTGGCCTCTCCTGTGTCATTGGGCACCAAGTCTCCACGCTGACGGTGTAGCTGGAGCTGTGAGGAGCGTGTGCTTTGGGCCTCGGGTAGGTCTGGCCTGTCCTTGGGGAGCGATGGTTTCATTTGAATGGGGACCTGCAGCAGCCAGGCCTTGTGTGTTCCCATTAAGAGCTGAGCAYCGCAGTTGTATGTGAAGCCTGAATTCCTCTGCATCGCCTGTGTTGACTTTAGGCTGCTTTAGTAATGTTGAGCAGGAAGAAGATGGGTTTTTTTGGTCTCTGGAAGAGACCAAAATGAGAGGTACTTTTCTCCCTTCATCTGCTTAGCAGTGGGGAATCTAACTTTAGCACGACTGAGATATATATAGTTGTCTATGTATATATGCATGAGTGTATATATACAGACGCACATCCATATATACGTACGCACACATTTGAACAGCAATTTTAAGCCCTTGCAAAGCCACAGAGTCTTGACTGAGAGGTCAGGGAGAAGTTCGTGCCCTGACACTGGTGCTGTGCACCAGCGCACTGGCTGCTTCACGTACCCGGTTCCCAGGGCCCATCCAGTCCAAGTACTGCTCCCGCAGACCCCCGTGCAAGTGCCAGGGTGCCCGTGCCCTGGCACACCCACTGTTGGTCTCCTGGGTACTTGTGAGTTTAAAGCRTTTTGATTTCTGCCTTGTGTGCAATTCCTTGTTGAGCAGGACCAAAGCCATGCTTGATGCCATCACCCAGCCCAGCCCAGTGTGTGTGGCTTGGCCCAGCCTCCGGGATACAAGAGCAAGATTTCCCTATGTAAATTGTGCATGTAAGGAGCTATGGTTTTCAAAACACCATCTGCATCTGCAAGTACCCAATGCTCTATCAAGTCTGGCTGTGATCCCTTTCTACTGGCTAGGGGATACCTGCTTCATGCAGCAGCACAACCTCCTGAGCTCAAGCACCAGGTGTTTGTGCTTCTCTTTTATTGTACCTAGTTCCTCTGAAAACAGAGTACTTGTCCTTCCAAAAACTTCCAGTTATTCTAAACACTGACTTTTTGTGCTTCTCTTGTATTCTAACGGGTTCTTCTGAAAACAAGACAATCATTTGAAATTAACTTTGAGGACCGCTGGGAAGGCAATTATTTCGGAGCACAAGGCACACCTCAAGCAGTTAGGTTATTTGTTTATTTCCATTTTATGAATTATTTAGACTCTGGCCATTATTATTATTAATAATATTATTATTATTCTTTATTCTCCAAAAGTGTAGTGCCATTGTATGTTCAAAAATGTGTTGTTATACATTTGGTATTGCAGCCAGCAGCTTTTATGCAGAGGTTGCAGAGCATCCCCCTGTTACTTGACTGCCTGTGGTTTAGGAACACGGTGCAGGGGGTGACGCTCCTGCTGGGCCATGCCCAGGCTGCMGGGGCATCGCGGGGGACCGTGGCTGCAAACAGAGGCGGCTGCTCTGAGCTCATGGGCCGCGCTCGGTGCCACGGTGAGGGCTGCCAGCACGGGCTGTGCAAGCGCTGCGTGCGTGGCCCTGCTGCAGGGACCTGCAGCGCTGCCCGAGCCTGGCCCGGGCAGCATTGACGGGGTACCCTTCCAGTCGCCTCAAACCACACGCCAATTTTCTATTGCCTATTTTTAGGCTTCCAGCTGGGCTCAGGAATTGAAAAGTTATTAAAGAAAGCCAAGATCTGAGCAAGTACGCCTGTTATAAATTGTAATATAAACCACTTATAAGTATAGGTTTTATCATCCTGGAGTTATTTCTTCATTTAAATGTTTCATGTGCGTATCTTGGAGATTGGGACATACTTGGGTGAGGAACGCGATTATAAAAGCTATTTCTTTGCATGCCAGACTGCGATTACTCCAGATTGTAAAAATAAAAGTATTACACATCTGCGAAAATACCCGACAAACGTCTTTGGCAAACCAGATGTCTGGCTATCTAAAGATCCGCTTGTGAACGAGGAATCCATGCAAACCTGTTGGGTTTTGAGGGTGGTGGTGTTGCTTCACCGTCAGTTTGTTTTGCTTTTAGTGCCTCCTGCAGCCAGGGCTGTGCTCGTGCCCGGGCCTGGTGCCTGTTTCTTGGCCGGGGATGCGTCCGGGTGGCAGGTGGGTGCTCGGGGCCGGGGGCGCTATTAGGTGTGCGGCCCATTGGGCGCAGCTGGTYGGTATTTACAGGGAACCATTAGCCACTTTACGACTGCACCCAAAAAAGAGGAGGAAATTCTGAGAATAACAAACGCGGGTCCTCGTTTTGGCCAGGAAAGACCTCTGGATGTTTCCACAGGGCAAATCCAGGCTCTTGCTGCACCGCTGCATCCGTGGACCGGGTCCAATGGTGCTTTTTCTAGGGAAATCAGAACCTCTTCCTGCTGCAGTCTAGTTTCAGTGCCAGGACGCACATAGGAAATACTATTTCCTGCCTGCGCTGGCAAGTCTAGTTATTAAACCGCTTCCTCCAGGAGCCAAACGTCTTTGAAGAAGAAATAAAGTTCAAAGCTTTTCTTTTAAGAGGCCATTTGTTCTTGGCGTGTGCCGTATAAAGCAAGAGCTCCGTCTCCTGCAGATGGCCTGACCGGGGCCCGGGCTGCGGCAGCGGGGCGCGGAGTCGGCCGCGAGAGCCGCGCGGCAATGGCCAAGTTTGCAGCGTGGTTGAGCACGCCAGTGTTTCCTAAATTTTGATGGTGTTTTACGCACGTCAAAATTTAGGACGGAATATTCAGGTGCTTCCGTGAACTACTGAGCTTGTTTCAGTGCTGTTTAGGTTGAGCGTTTTTGAACTGTCTTTTTGCCTTTTGAGTCTTTGGGATGCGTTTTGGTCCCTGAGGGTCTAACACAGAGTTCTGGCTGGTAGACAAGTCTAACCTCGTTCAAAACTCCTGGCCTTAAGTATGTGTTGCTGTTGCTGTATCTTACCCCAGAGAGAATGCTGCTCACCTCCGTGTCAGATACAACTGGCACCTTCACATGAAATTCCTTTTTGAGGTGATTCCCCTTTATCATGATTTTTTGGTATGGCTTGAAAAAAACTCTAATCGTGTCTTAACTCCAGGTGCTGCCTGCTTTGACGCTTGGTGCAGCCGTTGTCTTGCCATGGTCAGGCAACAAGCAACAAAACCACTGCTTTTAGTGCAGAACATAAGTTGTTGGATATGTAGATCTTGTTGGATATATAGATCTGACTGGTAATKCCAGTGTCACGTGTTGGAAGTAAAATAGTCTATTTGCAGGTGTCGTTAATTGAGTCTATGATCCCCCTTGCTAGACTGCAGTTTCGCAGTGCTGGTCACAAAGGAAAAAAGCTTTATAGCCCGWGCAAAATCTATATTTATACAATTATAGCTGCCACGGGAAAGTGCCAGCCTGGTATTTTGGGAGCTCCTAGAATAAAAGATTTCTTGAAGTCACGGTTTTGTTTTGTTTTGAATCTAGATTCCACATTAGCTTTTTCATCTGAAAGGATCTGACACAAATCTGTCTGACCAATGTATTATGCAGTCCCGGGAAGACAAAATTTAAGAGAAGATTAAATCTAGTGCAGAGTATCTTGTCTATTAACTGTTGTCAACTCCTGGTTCCCTTGCCCAGTGTACGGAATTTGTTCTGACTGCTTTTGTTCATATATACATAACAAAAGGTGTCTCTCAGTACYGAGTCTTGCTATAATGAGAGAGGGAAAAAAAAAAACGTTAAGGAGAAAACTCCGTGTTGAACATTAAAGTGACAATCCTATTCAAGCTACCGGGCTGGGTGATTCGCACCGTCTGTGCCACATGCTGCAGCACAGGGACACTAAAGGAAGCAGACAAGAGCTAGTGCTTAAAATTACATGAGCAAAAAAATGTTAATGGAAATCAACAGACTGCTGATTCTTTATTTAATTTGCATAGCTTAAAAAAATAATAGTTACCATCAGAAAAAAAAAATGAATGAAAAACACAGTAAGTGTTAAGCAGAGCTGTTTGCTGGAGAGGTGCATACCTTCCTTTGGCAGTCATTGATCTATTTTTTCACGTATAAGCTATGGAGTGCATTAGCTGTATATATTAGCTAAGAGAGTATGAGTTCTCRAAGGAACGGATGGTTATTCCCAGCCTGGACAGCAGTTTTTAAGCATTAAGAAATCCATACAACTGTTCAAGTGAATTACCTGGGTTTTGCTGCTGCAGTTTTAAAATACAATATAGACTTAAACAGGCGCTACCGCTGGCATCCAAAACACCTGGCAGTTGCCTTTCTGGTGCCCCCTTCATTTGCCATGCACTTTAAAAGTGACAGTTGTCATCCCTGTGAAGATTAGAAGATCCATGTTGGGTATGTCACATGCTTTGATGGTAGTATTGCCCCAGGCGTTTGTCATCCAACCTACAGGGATAACAATGTGTAATGGTAGGGCTCTTTTCAGAACGCTCTAAGTATACAGATATTATTAAATTTTACAATTACCACAGGGAATGAATCAAAGCCTACAATAAGCAAATGAACTATATGTTATTGCCCTGCCTTATTAATTTCTGTTTGGTGCCATCTGATTGCATTTCGCTTATCACTCGGTTGTTCCTCCACGTGTAGTTTTCTCTAATTTCTCTTTATTTCAGTCACTCGCAGAGGAGATAAATGGATTATTTCAGGCTAATTGCTACTTATTTAACAAACACTCAACCTTCCGGATGACTTTCAAATCAATGGTTTAAACCAGCTTTTCCTATCTAGTGTATTTATCTTGAAGGATTTCATTACTGGGGAATCTGTTGWTATGATTTTTTCCTAATGCCGCTTTCAATTTGCCCTTACCTGTTCTGCCAACATTTTTAGCACAAGCAGATTATCGCAKTTAAGTAGATAAGAAGATAGTTACTTCGTTTAGCATTCATATAGATTGGCAATACTTAGACCTTGCAGCTGCATGGGTTTGAATATAAAGTGTCTGATTGAGAAAGATCCTGAAAGAAAATAAATATTACATTATCTTGTGGGKTTTTTTTTTTCCCCCCTATCTTTATATGATGATGGAAGCAGCTGCATTATTTATCTAATTGAAGGAATGTTACAAGTGTGTTTAATTAAATATAGCAGTACTTAGTAATATTGGAAAAGAAAACAAAGGGTGAATGACAAAATGAGCTGGCGTGGTCGGCGGCTGCTTCCCTCACTCACACGCGTTGCGCCCTTCCCTATGGTTATTGCGGAGTGTGCCCGTGCATCAGGATCAATGGAGCCAATCTATATTCCAGAGCGTATCAGGTGCTCGGCCGCCTTAACGAGCTTTCTTCTTTTCCCAGTGCACCTGGCTGGAGACTTCCCGGAGCCTCCTTCATTTTCGGCGGGATGCGGCCGCTCTTCCATGTGCGTGAGGGCTGCGTCCAGCCGGGGCGGGAGGCGTTTGAGGCCGCCCGGGTTTTAAAGCCCGGTTTAATCCCAGAGCCCGACGCGGGTGCTCCGTTTCCTCGGCCCGTCTCCGGCAGCCCGTGGCCTCGCCTGAATACAGCCCTGGTTGTGGTCGGTGTCAGAGTGAAAAAAGCACCGTGCAGGAGCTAAAATATTTACAAGCCTGCGGCGTTCCGGGGGAGCTGCTGATGTTTCACAGCTAACGCACGGTTTTCCAGGGGCTGGAGAGCTCTGTTTGCCGGGGGAAGTTTTCCACCAAAGTGGGCAGAGACCGGAGGTCCTGGAGGAGCTCTAGCATGTGAGTTCTGTTGGAAAGCACATTCCTCATGAAAAAGTCCTTGTCTTTACCACCAGCTACCTCAAAAGAGCCGGTGAAAGCCATAAGACATAATTAGAACGTGGAGTTTGATCCCTGCCAAATTCATAATTTAAGTCAAGGCTTAAGTCGCGTCTCTAACAACAACAACAGAAAGGAGCTGCCATTAGTGTGTGGAGCTGGTGCTTTCATGTGCTAATACAGTGATCCCTCCAATCTTGTAGTGCTATCAGGGCTCCAGAAGCCCTAGCTCAAGCCTAGGTCTCTATGCCTTATCTCAGAGGTGTGTTTTTTTGATAATTATTTCAACTTCTTGCTGCTAAAAAAAAAAAAAAAAAATCCATTCATATATTTTTAGTATATATCTGTTTTGCACTGTGTGGGAAAAGAAAGTTTAGGAAAGGAATGTTTTGCCTGAGGTTAAGCAACTCTCTGTTCAGGACTTACTTCAACAGACGGAGCTTTGCAGCGTAGCCATTCTTTCCAGGCACTCCCCAGCTTTCACAAATATAGTGAAATAAACATGAAGGAATATCATCAAGAAGAAGAAATGCTGCTTGTGTAAGTAATTATGTCCCTTGTTAGTTCACTATAAAGTAATTTTCCTTTTTTTTCCCCCCCTGCTCTTTACATTTCTTAGTGTGCCCTGGAAGGTATTTTTACTTAATTTTGTTTAGAAATTTGAAAAGCAAGAGAAAGTGAGGGATGATTACAGACTTTATTTAAGGGTTTGATTTTGGTTTCTCTCTGTTCTTATATCAAAGATAAAATGGAAGTGGTGGTGTCATGTTCAGGTAATGAGATTTTATATTAAAAAGAATAAATTAAGCTCATAAAGCCAATGGCAGGAGGGACATGAGGAACCATTTCTAGCTCACAAAAAGGACTTTATACATTAATGCAGTGAGCATCAAGAGTTATTAGGAGTTGAAATTCAAAGCTCAAAGGATGTCAAGTGCTTCAAAAGCAAAGGCTTATTTTGTATTGTTTATATTTAGAAGTGATACGGAGCTCCCTTGAAATGTTTTACCCGTGATGTCAAAAATCAAAAGCGTTACGGGGAAAAAAAACTCGGGACGTTTCCCTTGCAAACACGGAGTTGGGTCCGTGACRCACCAGAGGATTCCTCTGAGGTACAGATTTGTACACAGCACTATTTACCAAAAAAATACAAGCATCCTCCCTGCTCAGCTGCGTGTTGCTGCTTGCCGTGGAAGGGCACAGTACACAGGAGGGTTTTAGAGTAACATTCACTAGGTTTTTTTTTTTTTTTTCTTTCAA
>PTEX01000072.1:1558767-1628900 GCA_003342815.1 Eudromia elegans | reverse complement strand
CCCAAATCCTGGAATATCAGTATGTGGTCATTTTTTAAATAGATATTTTTTTGAAAAGCTGTGTGACATTTTTCTTTAATGGCTGATTTTTTTTTAATGTCAGCTACATTTTTAAAGCATGAGGCCTGGTTGTAACTAGCCCCGGCACTGCTACTGTACATCAGACTGTACTATTTGATCATTAATTTATCAGAGTTCTAGCAGTTTGTTTGACATGTGATAGTGCTTTCATCTAATGGCTACACAGCAAGTGTGTGGTGCACTAAAGAGTGGATGCCACTGACGAGAGGTAGAAATCAGCAGACAACAGGCACTTTGCAGAGCTTTATCGATTTACCAGAATCATTTAAAGATATGAAACTCGAATAATGAATGCCAATTCCGCTCACCGTGGCCCTTTTTCCTCGTAGTTATTTAGCTCGGAGTGTATTCGTAGGCTTCTTTTGCTGGTGTGATAATTAGCACAGCTGTTTCCAGCGGTAAGAGAGGTGCAAAGGCCAAGGGGCGAGTTTGGAAACTCCTGCCAGAAATGCAGTGTTTGCGTTGGGTGAAGTTGAGGAAATGGGTGCTCGGCAGAGTTAGGAGGCCTATAGGAGTGTGAGGAAAACTGCAGTATTCCTAGTTCAGCCTTGAAACTATGTGGTGAAAATGTTTTCTGAGTTAGGTGTGTGAGTAGGGACCCGTTTGGTGCAGTGGTGAAGGCAGAAACACAACCAGTACCTTGTGCAAGCAGTGCCCATTGCAATCTGTGCCCCTTCCATCAGGGGAGACTGCCTGTGTTCAGTCCTTCGTCCAACTTTGCACGTGTTCTTGGTGGCGATGCCCGTGCATGGGTGTTTTGCCCTCACGTTCAGCCCTATGCAGCACCCATGTCCTGGGAACTTGTGCACAGAGTAGCCCGCACTGCTGCACTTATCTTTTTTGGCCAGCCACCTATCTTAGGGCTCTCTTTGGTCCAAGAGGTATAAGAAATAGTTTGAATTTTAGTATCAGTGCCAGAAGACTTGTGCTTTGGATATTGGACAAGTCCAAGGTGACCCATGAAGGCRAATTAGCGTTCTGAGGTGCTGGTTGCTTATGGATCCACCGGAGTCAATAGACAAACTCCCACGGGGGTAGCGGGAGCTGGAGACTGGCCACACTGGGCAGTGCAGCGTCCAGGAGAAGCCACGTGGTCCTTTGTGGAGGAGGCAGTGAGAGCTGCTTACAAACACAGAGCAAAGCGAGCAGATGCCAAAAGAAATGCTGTTTCCCCCTCCTTAGTGTTTGTTAGCAAAGTCACAAGTAAGCAGCAGACACAAGTTTGTGCAGTGCTTTCGGTATTCCCATTACCTAGCTGGCCGCGTGCATAGGCAGCGCTAGGGAAATTCCCACTGGGCAGAGACCTGCCCCGGATCACCTGGTGCAGGACATGYGTGTGCAGGACAGAGGTGACACTAGGGACACCAGTCCAGGGCTGAGCATGAGCCTTGCTTGCTGCAGGGGTGCAGAAGGCTTTGTGGTCCTGGCAGGTTCCCGTGTTAAGTCACGTTCGGTTTGTTTGGAAGAAAGTCCTCAGACCTTGTGCCTCCTTCCAAGTAGATCCTGGCTGGGTTTAATTGCTGTTTATGTGAGTGGGAGATCATCTGCCCAGGCGGGTGCGCGTTAAAGCACCACTGTTTTGGAGCAATGGTTTTTAAAGTCAAACGAGCTGTGCTGTCCTCTGCCTCCTGTCTGTGTGCTTGGGAGCTGCAAGAAGTCCCGGCTGCGCTGGACATCACGGTGCCTCCTGTATCCATGTTCCCCCAGCCAAAGCCTGAGCTCGAGCCATGAGTGCCGTCCCTGCTCCCTCAAGCACGAGGATCCCTTGTCTGTCCCATCTGAAGATCCCAGCTGCAACTGATGTTTTCTGCTGCCCGTTCCCCACTGCCAACATGCTGCTTTCATGGGTGAGCAGGTCTGCCCYGTTGCTCGGGCTCTTTGCTGCTCCCTCTTTTCCTGGCCTTGCTCATCAGGGCCAAAACCTTTGGAAAACACGCGGTGCGATTCACGTAAGCACCGCAGGCAAGCGGGAGCCGACTTTCTTCAGGGGAGGAAGAGAAAACGGGAGGAAAACAAACACTTGGCACGGCCCTGCGCTCCGCAGCGGAGCCTCGGCTCGAGCCGGGTGCCAAGAAGCACTCGGTCTCACATGCACATTAGTCTAAGTAACGTTGCTACTTACCATCTGTCTCGCTCTATGGATCTCTGCCTCATTCCCATGCAGTAGGAAAATGCTTGGAAGTGCCAGCTGTGACTTTGCAGGGAAGCCTGGGAATCTTTGCCTCTTTAAGCGGCCCGGGGAGAGCCTGACTTGGCACCCTCGCACGCAGTTGTTGGGTTTTGTGCTCGTTCCCGTCGTCTCCCGCAGCAGCGGCCGCTCGGGAATTCATCTTGGATGGCGCCACGATGTGCACGTGCAAAGCCAAGCTGGGCGCCCCATGGCCAGACCACCTCATTRGGATAGGGAGAGCAAATTTCCATTGGAAAAGTGACTTCAAGTGACAATGTTTCTCCTTGGAAATATCCACAAGAGACGTTTTTAATTTCTTGTTAATAACAATTACATCAAGATGTTACGAGTGTGACTTCTCAGCATATCACAGTGGACCTGCATCTATATATTTTTTTATTGCTGAGAAAAGTATYGAGTGAAAAAGATCTCTGTGTTATATTTGTAAGACAGTTCAAATCCTGTGGGTATTTCTCTGGATAAAATAACTGCTAAGTGTTTCAAGGTTAAGGAGCTGGACCAAAAGTGCCTGGAATTTCTCTCTTGAGAGAAAATTTGCCTCGTGCAAAACACAGAGTAACTGTGTAGAAATGAGTCCTCTAAACTTCAAGATCTTTGRTATTTTAGGCATGGTTTACCCTTAAAATCTAGAAGTTAGAACAACAATTTGTCATCCTCTTCTTTGCAGTGGTTGTATGGGGGAGACTTGGCTCTTCGCTGGCACTTTTGGACCGTGTGTTACTGAGACGCTTGAAAATTGCACCCAATATCACCAAGGGTAGCAGATGGATCTGTCAGCTGTTTTGCTGAAAATGGTGAAATATCTTCCTTGGAACATTCATAAGTTGCCCGAGGCAAAATTTCACAGTGGAAACAGTGAGATTTCTCTTTACATAAGAGCGCTCGCCCGCGCGAAGGCCGGGTCCCCGCTCGGGCTGCAATAGCCATGAAGCAGCCGTGATGAATGGGCACAGCTGGACGGGCTCGCGGGGCGCCCTGTGCAGCACGACGCCCCCGAGGACCCCGGTCCCCAGGCCGTGCCGTGACGTCTGTGGCGTTAAAGCCGCCCAAAAGGACTTAATTTTTTGCCCAAAATGACTGTTTTCCTGAATAGGAATGTCAATTAGGATTTGCCCAGGTAGAGCCTACTGCATTTACAGCATCTTAGCCACTCTCTTAAGTATAATCCCTTTTCAAAACTTATTCCTCTTATTCTGCTTTTTTTTTTCCTTCTTAAGCATCACAATGTTCACAGCCAGAAACAATATGTCTTACATTCACTGAATGAAATCCTTATTGCAGAAGGGAGGCTCGAGCTATTTCTGAAAGTGAGGCTGGTTTTTGGCCTCMCAACTATTTGAAGTTGGCTGGAGAATTTGCATAAAAAGCAGTGTAGGAGCACGCAATTACTTGCGTGGGTCTTGCACAGCTTATATCGTTGATTTTACAATGGCATGAGAAATTATTGTTAATGAGTTTGAGTATTGCTATTGTAGGCCAAAGGGAGATAGGAACTTGAGCTCCCTTATACAAAAGGGGATTTCCACACGGTTTCCAAGGTTCAGCTGGAGCTTTTGTCAAATCTCACCCTGGGAAGCCTGAAATATTCAGTGGCTTTGTAAGAAGCAGCATGCTAATATTGGATTTTAGCCTTTTCCATCAGCTGAGCAAAAGTTATCTTAAACCAAATCCGAGATCCCAAGTGGAGGTTTTAAGGTGTTTGAAACCAGCTGTTTGCCGATACAGACCTTGGGTCGAGTTTTGAACTCTTTTCTTGTGACAAGGGCTTGTGCAGTGAGTCTGTGTCCCCTCCTGGGAGAASCCGTGAGCAGGGCACGTCTTGTACGAGGTTGGCTAGCTGCTCTGCTAGCCCTGGCTCTTGGGCAGCGAGAGAGAGAACTTTGCAGTCGGGCGGYCTCAAATTGCTGTTTATTTGAAATCTGATTTGAAAGGTTGTGAGATGGGACTCAATCTGTGCGGTCCAAACAAGCTGGAAAGTCGYTTCTGGTGCCGTTCCCCCTAACGGGGCCTGGCTGCTCGCAGCGCCCGCCGTGGGACGCGGCGCGCTCGAGTCGTGGGCGCCGGTGAGGAGGCCCCGTGAGTGAGCACACCTACCGGGAAGGCCCACGAGCGACCGCTCAGGCACAGGGAAAGTRTGTGTGTGGGCATCCATGAAAGTGTGAAAAGCTTTAATGGTTGCCTCTAGCGTCTTGTTTTCCCAAGGGAGCTGTATGGCAGGCTCTGCAAACAAAATGAGTAATGGTTTATGTTCAAAGCACACATCTAATCGTACCTCCCAACCACTGGGCTACAGCGTATTTACTAGTTCTGTCTTCTGAAACCTAGCGTGACACTGTCRTTTAGAGTCACCAGCAGGACCTGTGTCAGGCACGGTGGTGCAACCAGCACCTATCTCTGGTCTAGCATGTCTGTAGCTGGGGGTGCAGATGCTCTTGTAGAACTTGCAGTTTGCAYGTACAGCGCCGTGCACCAGCTCTCCACTAACCGTACATGGGGCCGGACTTCAGCTCCCTGTACCTCTACCCGCCGATGACGCGAGGGAAGCGAGTCCTCCGTGCCGTCKGGGACCCTGGGCTTACTGCCTGCACACCAAACACGGGCAGAAACCCAAAGGAGGGAGAATGAAGGAAAGTAAGAGCCAAGGTCTTTGTTTTCCTAGTCATTATTTTCTCGTCATATTGTTTCAGATTGTTATTTCAATTTAAGGGGAAAAGGAAAAAGCAAGTAAATCTGATGAAGTAATTAATGCAGGGCATACAGTGCAGAGCAGTGATAGTGATGCCTTCATCTTACCATTTTGCTTTTAAGAGGAGAAGGTGCTGTGGCCCTGCATGTGTTCTTCCAGGCCCAGAGCCGGCCCAGACTGAGGCAATGACTGATGATCTGATACGATCATCGTGATCATGATCATGACACGATTGATCCAGTTTGAGGCTCCCCGTGTGCCTCATTGTTGTGTACTATGGCTAGCCCTCTCCTTCTAGGCTCTCTAACAGAACTGAACCTTTTATAACTTGAAACTTCTAGGTGTTTCAAAGGCTTTCCATTTTAGGCACTCTTTATCCCATTAGTTCTGAGGTAAGAAGGATGTGTGGCCAAGTGTATTTTGTGAACGGTCCTGTTGACATATCAAAGTAACAGAATAGGCTTCTTGATTACTCTTTCTACTATTTTTTTCCAAAAGTTAGTTAGTCTGAGTCTTGTTAATCCCATTTGAAAATGTGAGCTGGTTTAGTTTATTTGGGGTAGATAGCTAGGTCAAACACCCAGTGTGGTGCCAACACACACAAGGAGTTTGCGCTCTACAGATACTCTTGTGACTATTCACAAAAAGAGTGCAAAAAGAGTATGAATGGAAAGCAATAGAAAAACACGGATGTATTTATGGTATTGGCCTTTGCTTTGGCAGTTATGGTAACACTCATGCCCTGGAACACGGGTGAATGTGTGAAATGGAGCCCTTCATGCAAAGGGATGCCAGACTGGGAGTCCGTGCTCCAAACGGGATCTGGGGGAAGCTGCTCATTGAGGCAGTGGTCCAGCAAAGCAGCCACACCATATGCATGTGTCTGAGAAGGAAGGAAGGAAGGAAATCTCGTAGCAGCTGGGACTGAGAAAAAAGGAAAGCGTTTCATGAGTTGGTTAAGTCTGATCCAAATGAAATTCAGGAAAAAAAAAATCATATGTGGAAATCACATGTGTCCAGGACCGTTAAAGGAGACATCAAGACAGTCCTAGACATAATGATATGGAGAAAATGCAAAAAGCCTGAAAGATATGGCTTTTAGTCTGTGGTTTTGAGGGGTTACAACTTCAAAAGAAACCGAGTAAAACAAAATAAAATGTTTCTCCCTCATACTGGAGTAGTTCTGGCCATAGGTGCCCATGTTCTTTTTATAATTATGTCCTCTGGAGGTTTAGAGTCCTCTTAAAGCTCACTCCAGGCAGCCAGTCAAGCACATTCACCTAAATGATTAGCGAGAGGCCTGTGGTGCTCTGAAATATTATAAGGAGCCTTTGGAGGGACGGATCGTGAGCCAACCAGGTTACTGCCTTGGCAGGATTCCTAACACTGGTTTGTGAAGATAAAAGGATAGGTAAAGGTTAGTATTTCAAAGACAGTGTCTTGGATCTTAAAATATTTGGTGAAATTATTCAAGAATCGTTCATTCATGTGGAAGGAGTGCTATGTATTGCTGTCAAGGTCAATGAAAGATAGCGTGTGATGCTGGCCAAGCGAGCGAGAAGTGCCGTGGGYGCCTTTGCTCACGCTGCTCTCGCGAAGGCAACGGGGAGCGGGCCCTGGCGCTCGGGGCCCTTCGGGGTCTCTTGGGTAAAGGCCGTGCTCTCATAGGGACTATCCCAGTGTTAGGAGAGGCAGGTTCATGCCGTGGGCATGGCCACAGCTGCRGTGAGACTTGCTTCCAGGAGGCATTCCCATCTCTCGGAGGCAAGGGAATTCTCCTGTGGTGGACCGGGAGAAATCATCTGAGCCACATCCTTGGRGTCAGCTTGAAGCCCCGCTGCTTCCTGCCGTTCTGATGTCTGGATTTTGTAGCATGCTGCACTGGACCYGTATAATGTACATACTACAACTTAGGAAGCTGCATGGTCCCATATGTAGCCTGAGGATATCTTGAAAGGGAGGCATTCAGAAACTGGAGGGAGAARGGCTTAGTGAATTTTTGCACACTTTTTCCTTAAAGTGGTTCTTTACTTTCTTTTTTTAATTTACTTGAATGATGCTTACGAGTTACTTGTGCCATCCACTACAGTTTAATGCGTTGCACAACGAGGAGCGTGCGCTGTGCTTTGTGTGCTCYCGTGGCAGACCTCTCCTCATCTGGTTCCCCAGCTTGCCATTCCACRCACGAGAGGGTCCCCCTGTGACGCTGGGGACGCGTCCAGGCGCTCCGCTCTGCTCACCGGGGTGGCTCCACGCGTCCCTGCTCCATGCACGATGCTGTGGAGACCTGTGCGAAATTAGGAACGTGGTTTATTGGGAGACAGGTGTGATCGGGTTGCAGTACAAATGATTTAGTTATCAGAGGTGCTTCAGTAGTGATCTCRCTGTCTCTTGAGTTTTCTATGCCTTTCTTACGTCCCTGCAATACTCCTGAGCAGTTAATGGTTTCCCTTTTTTCTTCCTCATGTTTTTTCCAATTTTAGATGCACATTCTGGAGTTAGACTTCTTAGTCAAGGTGAGGTTTTGTCCCGTATGGGAATGCTTAATACAGTTACCAATAGTRTATGCCTAACTTGCATTCGATTAAATTGCTTTTCACACACACATTATGTAGCCGCTCATGAGGGAAATCGTCTCTGCGACGCCCGAGGAGCACTGCTCTGCAGTGCTTGCTTGCTGCACTGCTTGCTAGTGACATCTCTGCAGACACCAAAGTGCTCTCAGGAGCATTCAGGGCAGTGCAGGCGACTGGGATTTGTCACCTTGGGATGCCCAACGTGGGTTGGGCCCTGCCAGAGCTCAGGATGAACAGCAGCTGTCTTTGGTGTTTTGCATTACTTCTTCCTATATCTAACCTCCAGCAGGATATTTAGCTCTTCCTGTCCTCACTCTGCTCCCCTCTTCTCCTTCCTTGCAGCTTGTTGGCGCTTTCCCCTTCTCCCCCGGCCTTGGCACRTTACACGTGGGTTCTGCCACCGACTCGCTCTGCAGCCCGGGCGGCTGCCCCAGCGYGACTCCATTGCAGTAGCTGCCGGGGGTGACTTGGAGGGGCGGTGTGCAGGGATGCCGTGTGATCCTTCATGCTTGCATGGAGGCAGGAATGCTCCCACTCCTTCCACACAGCAGCGCTGCGGCGGCTCCTCGGGAACCCGCGGTTTCCCTATTTTAAATAATTACCTGCAGTAATTGCCATAATTCCCATCTGGAAGACAAACCTGAGAAAGCCCGTGGGCCGTGGGGAGCCATTGCACAGAGCTGCATGCGGCACAGCCCATTGCTGCTGGCCRGGCCAGAGCACCGGCGACCGTCACCGTGGCATCGCGGCGGCAGCATCATGGTCCCCGGCAGCCACTCAGGCCATGTGAGCTGCCCAGGGTCATGGCCGGCTGCATGCAGGAGCGGCTGCTCCTCTGCCCCTTTCTGTGCAGGGCAGTGGCCGTAGCGCTGTTTTGGGTCTGTTTTCTGCTCGACGTCCCTGTGCTCACAACAGTGAGTGACGCGRGTGACCGTGTGTCCCCGATGTCCAKGGAGCGGTGACACATCCCGCGGCGATGCTCGCGGTGGCGCGTGAGCAGCGGGCGCGAGACCGAGCGTCTGCCGCGGGTTAAAATAAGTATGTTTTCCTCTATATTTAACTGATAGGTGACAAAGAGACAATGTTTAAATGTCACTTTGTGGGTTTTTTGTGCGCCTGTAATTACGTGTGCTAATATGCCGAGCGGCTGCTCGCGGAGCTCCCGTTGACACAGCAACGGTGTGCCCAGCAAGGCAAACAAGACGCAGCCCCACGTTCACCCCCGTGCATCGCATCGGCGCCRCCTCCGCCCGGCGCTTGCACCGCCAGCAAATGAGTGTTTTCTGCTCTCTTGAGCTCACATAAATAGCTGCAAATTCCTATAATTAACTATGATAAGTCACTCCCCTCTATTAAAACAAAGAYGTGTTTGTTTATCGGCGGCGCTTGATGTCGCGGTGGCAGATCATGGTTTTCCACCGTGTTAAGCTAAGCAGCGAGGTTGGYGTTGGCAACATCGGGGTCCCCAGCACGGCTGTGGGCCCTAAAAATAAAGTTCTTCCTTGGAACAACCCCTGATTTTGCAGGTCAGAGCCGCGTGTAGGCACAGGTGGTTCGTGCTGGAGCTGGGCAGCACCCTTCTGCCTCGGTTCTCTGTCCTGACGTCACCCTCGTTGTGTAATGAGATACAAGCACTTGCATCTTTTTTGCAGAAGCGTGCAGGTTTTGTGTTGCGGTTGGGGCCGTGTTTTGCCACGGAAACTCACTTTTCTTCTCTCTTGCACTTGTATTTTATCAGATACCCTCCGTGCAGTGTAGAAGCTCTGCGTTACTGACCAGTTCCCTTCGTTTCACGCGTGCGCTGGGGTTTGTGTCTGTGTTGCACCTCTGCCAGGAGAGCCTTTCAGTTGGGTTTAACCTCTCAGAAGAGAAGCTAATAGCGCCTGAAGACTCAGACTGTAGCACTAAATTAGGCACCCAAATTACAGCTGCACGAAACCCCAGAACGTCATGCTRAATGGGAGTATTCTGGGTTTTGGTTGGGGGGAATACAACAGTGGCAGTTTTGTTTTGCCTCAGTTTGTCCTGGGGAAGCATTTCATAAATTTTTTTCTGCCTAGAAGCTCTTTGTGCAACTCTATCTGTATGGGAAGGAGCTGTCGCTCAGTCTGTAGGTTCCTCCGGAGCACACGTGTAATTGCACCAGGCCCTGGTCTCCAACGTGGACGTCCCTCTCGACCTTGGCCTCTCAGGACCATCYTCTTCAAGTGCAGCCCTGGCAGCTGTGTTGTGATTTTAGTCAAAGATTAGTCCTGTGGAGCAAATAGCTGCAGCTCAGACCTTTGTCCCTGCTGCCCTGGAGACATTAATGGTTGACCACCTGGAATAGCAAGGATGCTCAAAAGACACATTATGGAGTTAGGGGCTGCTGGTGGCTTGGTGGTCTTTGTTTGACACTAAAGTGCTCTTTCCCAGTGCAGGATGGCTTATCCCTGGGTTCGTGGCACTTTCCAGCTGTTAGCTCTGCCTTTGGACAGGAAGGGGCTGTTTCTACTTTCTGTGTTTTATTTTAAGTCCCGGGTTCGTGGTGTTTCCAGGAGGGAGAGTCGCAATATGTGCTGTTTTCCTCCTGGCAGCTCCAGGCTTACCCCAAGACCAGCCTGTTTTACATGAATGCAGTGCAGCTGTAAAGGGACGAGCTGTGAAAAGGGCCAACAAACAGCAGAGCACAACCCACTGAAAGCATTATGGTTCAAAATACCGCRGGGCCTCATTTGTCTGTAATCCCGTTCTATTTAATGGAACCCCTTGTGTCCAATTCACCTTATATTTTTATTAATCTTTGTGATTTCCCTTAATGATCCCCTTATAAAGACATCACAGCACATGGCACAAGGACAATGCCCATAAAAAGTTAAGAATACATTTAACTACCAGCCATTGATTACTGTCCTTGATGAGTTTAAATACTACCCGAGAAAGGCTTTCTATCAAATGCAATTGGTTCCAAATGCATTAAGCTTAATGGAATTCAAGATCCGGGTATATGTGAGTACTTTTCCTTGGAGGAGGTGCCCTTGCCATGGGAATGTGAGCTATTCCAGCCTCCTGCCCCAGTGGAACAGGGTGCAAAGTGACAATGCGTGTGACCTCCCCAGAGCTTTGACCCAGTTGCCATTC
Organism: Eudromia elegans; assembly: GCA_003342815.1. NCBI lineage: Eukaryota > Metazoa > Chordata > Aves > Tinamiformes > Tinamidae > Eudromia > Eudromia elegans. The sequence continues at coordinate 1,618,246 of PTEX01000072.1, read as the reverse complement.
CACTTAGTTTGCTATAAATTGGGAGAAATACCACGCAAGTCAGTGGAATTACACAGGTCTTGGTGGTTTATGGGTTCTGCAGGTGGAGAATAGGCAGACACGTGCTCTGGCTGCCTTGAGCCCAGAGCCACCMGTTCAAAACGCTGCTGGGTCCATGCTCTAGGGAGGCCAATGAGAGCAAAGCAGGACAGCACAAATTCCACARTACTCTAAAGGCGGCAGTAAAAATTAGTACTTTTGCATACTTCTAGTCAGTGCACAAATCTGTTGTCACCTCTTCCTAGACTATAAGGTTGTCTTCAGCTACTAGGCTTTTTCTTTGCTGCTCTCCAGACTTATTTAATTTGTGGTAGTTTACATATTGGTTGCTACACATGTTTTGTTTGGCGCAGCGTTTTCCAAAACCTTTCCATAAAACTAAAAATATAACGTTCTGAACAAACCACTCCATTACCCAAAGAGAAAAACTTATTACTGTAACTCAGGAAAATATGTTGCGAGGTATTCATTTTAACTTCAKCTTCTGTCATAAAATTTTGAAAAACAAAAAAAAAAAAATCTGGAACCTGCAATTAAAATAATTGTAGGTGTGCGGATGCCTGCCTCCAAGCAAGGAATTTAATAATACATTTAAAACTTTATTTTTGATTCTAGCAAAATATACAATTATATCCATACACGCTGCCATTGCATCACTCCTTGGGTTCATGGAGGAAGCTTCACCTACTGCTATTTCTAYTGCATGGCACGATATTATTACAATTTCTATTTAATTCAACAGAACGATGTGCTTTCCACTACACTGAACTGGAAATGACATACATTTTCGTGGTAAGTTTTGTATTTACCATTGATTTATCTTACCCTGGAGAGTTCGGGTTAGCATTCCAGTGGATAATGGACCTTCCTCATTTAACTCTCCCAGAAGTATACCCTGGTTCCCAGGAGAGCCTCAACACTAGAAAATACTAGTCCAAGCAATAAATTTGCATTTGCAGGAGGCCGTGATTCACGCAATATTCCTGATTTCTAAGAATTACAAGAGAAACAGAAGTCTCAAGATACCAGGTTCTCATTAAAGTAATGGRGAATTCTCAGGTCCCTAGAAGAAGGGAGGAACTGTCTTCTAGCCTCTTAAGTATCACCTTTACAAACTTGCAATTAGTGATGCTTTAACAGGCACCTCCTAACTAATAATTGCCACTGCCCTTGCTAGAATAGATGTAATTTCATCATATTCCAAAATGATTTGCGGTGCAAATTAACAGCCTGGTGCTATTCCTGTCAATGAAAGATGCCGCTGTYGCTTCACCAGGATCCCGTTGTGTCCCAGAGTTTTTGATGGCTTCTGATGTCAGTGTAATGAAAGATGGTGTCTCTGCCTACAAGCTCTGCTTTGCCAGGACAACTYGGGTATCTCAAAATATGCTTTGAAACGTGCCCCTTTCAACAGTGTGCTTTGGGAAGGTGCCCAGCGACAGACAGGAACTCGGTAATGCCTGGTCTTTATAGGGCAGCTGATGATGGTGGGCGTTTACTGCAGAGGTGGGACCACGTGCRTCCCTGCTGTTGCCTAAAATATATTATGAAAACCAAAATATAACATTTTATTATGTCATTAAAAAAACTTTATTATTGAATTGATTTTAGGAATTTTACTTCTTGTCACTGTTCTATTTTTTCCTTCTTCAAGAATTGCAAGCAGAATAGCAGTTTCTGAGCACTTAAGTATTTTGGAGGTATGTTGCTCAGGGCCTTCAGTTGTAAGTTTGGGCATTGAGAGATTCAAAGTAKGCCTTTTGTAGACTTAGTCTGGAGAGAAGGAGCGCATATAAGGCTTGATCTATAAGCGTGCTTGTGAACACAGGTAGTTGCACAAATTGCCTCCAAAGCATCATCTTTGTGCTAGTTCAGTAGAGTCAAAAGTGCCTTTCCATCAGTTTAGTGTATCCAGGCAGCTCCAGTTGTGAGTCTGATTTTTATTTTTGGCCATGCTTTTCCACGCAGTTGGAATTGTATTTGGGTACGTTTGAAAAAAAAAAAAAAAAAAGCATTAAAAATGAACAGGCCTTTATCCTCTATGGTTAGAAGAATGTACAACTCCTGTCTGTAGTATGTTTACTTGTCCAGTTTTGCCACAGATCTGGGATTGCTGCTGTCTTTGCAGAGTGAAACSTGGAAGTTCAAGGTGTCTTAGGCTTGGTATCCTCTGCTAGCTCTGTTGACATACAGCAGTAGTGTAAGATATTGCCCTGCCAGAGAGGTAGAGATAGATGATACCTGAAAGGTCCTCAGGGTTGCACTGGGGCTCCATTGTTGACCTAAGGATTTCACTTCCACTGTAGGTGCCCTAGTGTGTTGCACGTTGCTTACTTRGCTAATCCAAGAAGTGGCAGTTCTGAATGCTGATAATTAACCCTAATACTTATTATGTGACAAAGTAATTCCRCTTCCATCTTGAAGACACCCAGTAATTATTATTATCCCCACGTTACACACATCTCATCACCTCCTAAAACCAGTGTTAATCTCCGTTGATGGCAATGCTCCTGGAGTGATGGAGAAGCCAATGCACCAGGTAGCAGCTCCCCAAATTGCTGCCTGTTGTGCCTCTGGCCCCAAAGTTCAGCACGATTCGGGTAGGCACCGGGGTAGGWTTAGCCTGAAAAAGCAGGGCTTTTCCCAGGAGCATACAGGAGGTGACACAATGTCTCCTCCGCGACTCCTTGGCTAGATGGACTTTTTAAATGCAGATTATGTAATGTGTTCGGGGACTCCTTAAAATAACTGCTATTGACAGCCATTACATCTCATAATATTAATAAGTATTTAGGGAWTTTTTTTTAAGGGTGAAGTATTGACAGGAAGGACTAGCAGCTACTTCTGGGCCATTACAATTTATCTTCTAAATCAGCCCGGGTTTATGGTTCGCTGACATGTTTCACCCTATTACCTACTAAAGGGAGGTTAATGACAACGTGGTTGCTGCACATGGTCCTGCCGCGTGTGTGACATGGCACATCTCGGATGCAAAGGCCTCACGGACAACTGTTCCTCTGAGAAAAAAAGGGTATTTGCAACAGATTTTTGCAGTGTTGGGGCTTAATAACTATATAATAAAATGAAATGTTGAATCCAGGCAGTCAGAGCAGTGTCTAGACTTGCAAATGGGTTAAATTCAGGTAAATCTTGGGTGAAGTACAAACCCCAGCAAAACAAACTTCCGTATAGTAAATAAGGGTCAAGAGGCACCATAGTTGTGAGCGGCCTGGCCATACTCACTGTAAGAGTCGTGCAAGCTGGTGCTCGCTGCCTCTGGGCCAGGCTTTCCACCTCTAAGGCACCCCTTTGATTTCAGCCATGGGTTAGTCATGAAGGGAGGTCATTCTGGGGTTACTTGAGTGTGTGGGTAGAACACGCTGGTTGCAAACAGCTGAAGTTACCCATGGCCTTCACCTCTGCAGCGGTGCTTTGTACAGAGCTTCGTTGAAAACGTTTCTGGAGGAAAGATAAAATAAGGAACAGCACTGATTATAAATAACTCTGTAAATAATCCAGGCTTGGTGTCTTCATCCTGCTGTCACCAGTACCAATGGGATTTTTTTTGATTCCTTTTGCATTTTTTGCCATTAAAACTAGAAACAGTTAGTATGTGCCCAAATTCACCTGCCTCCTGACAAAGTRTATTTTCTTTTCCTTTCTCTAGAAACTCAAGCCTGACTGGTATGTCCTGTCCCCCTGTTCCACATCACTCCAGACACAAAACTGGGATGTAGATTCTCTCGCCGTGTTCACCCGTCACTTCTCCGATGCGACCTCGCTGGACTTGCACGTGCACTGGAGGACCCAGACCTGCATGGCCAAGGTGGGGTTGGCACSGGAGCGGTGTTTCCCTCTCGGGGCAGCGATGGCCCCTTCTTCCCCCTCTGACTGACCCCTCCAGTCCTGGAGACCTTGGCTGGAAGAAGCCAGGAGAGTGGCTTGAGTTGTACGTAGGCCCCTTTCACGCTCTTCCAGCATGGAGCTTCCTTTCTACGGGCAGCGCTTGAGTTGCCGAATATCTCCCGTTAAYCCCGAGCTTGCCCTCCATTTCTGTGGCCTAACCAAGCTCCTTGGTAATGAAAGCAGCTCCGTTTTGCCCCGAAGCCGGCGGCTGTCGCGGTGCCGGCTCGCTCGGGATAATGAGGCCGTCTTCTGCTCTTTGTTTTGTTTGCATTAGACTTTCTGAACCTCCAGCAAGTGCYGCTCAGCCCCTCCGGTAACATTTACACTGCAATCAGCATCCTGCGCCCTGTTCTATTTTCTGCAGACATGTAAATAGAACCCTTCTGTAAACTTCATTTAATGATAGTGCTGTATTATGGTTTGTCTAAAAGTGTCAAGGGATCCTGTTTCCTTTTAACTTCACCGTTTGGCTAAGGTATAATCTACAGTACGTCAACACAACACGTCCCTCTATTGAGTGCAGAGGTGAGATGCAAAGCTTTCAAAGCAGGCAGATTCTTTTGCTGTTTCTTGGTTTCCTCAAGCACTTTGTACATGAAAGATTGTTTCCTTATCTTTCGGAAAAGCTTTTGGATGAAATTAACCCCAGTGTAGAAGGTCAGCCTAACGACCTCGGCACTACTTAAGTCCTACTTAGAGGTTATTCTGAGAGTTTAAATTGGATGTATGTGGTACTGAAGGTGCATTTCATTTTTTGTGAATAGGTAAAAATGAAAGATATAGTAATATATATTTACTCGAGATTTCGGTTGCTGACAAGTCTATTTTATACAGCTTTGTTTTGGGAAAGTCTTAAGGAGCAGGTAGCTAGGTGCACGAGACTCCGACCTTCTCCAGCACACGTGGGAAAGCGGTGGTGTAGGAAGGCCGTGTCCCAGGAGAAGGCAGGGACCATGTTGCTGCCGCCATGGCCCRTGACACGAAGCACGGGCGTTATCACGGTGCTGCTAACGAGCAGATAGTGGTGGGAAGGGACCTTGGGCAGCAAGCACACAGCTGGGCCAGTGGAGGGCCAAGTCTGCGGGCAGGGAAACGGGCCCCGGGTGAACACGACAGGGAATTAGTAACTCGCTTCATCTTCATCTTGCCTGACTGCCCGTGCTGCACCTAAGAATATGAACCTAAGAATATGAGTTAGCTCAGCCTGGCACTTCCCAAGCCCTAAATTCAGGTTGCCATTTTGGATGTTTATAAATGGAAACAAAGCYGTGTTCCTCCATCATGCCTCTAAATAAGTTCAAAAACAATGCAGAGTCCATTTTAAGCAGTGGGTCCACCCAGCAATCTTATTTCCCTTTTTGGTAAATTGATCTTTCTGTTATAATGTGTAGCTTCAGAGGTTTCAGTGTTTCCTTTCCCACCTTGGGATCTATGACRTTAACCTTGACTGTCTTGTTCAGAAGTCCATTTGAGTGTATTCTTATTATAGAGGCTGGATAAGGGACAGTTGTATTGGAAGCAGTGACTTATTCCTTAATATTTCTGAGGTCCAGCTCTATGTGAGCTATGGAGTTAGGAGTCCCATCTCTGAAAGATTGGATTTTGCTGTGGACGTTTCTCAAATAGTCTCTGTTTCAGTGCGGGGAGGAATTTGCAATACCAAATTCCAATATTAATGCAAGATGTAGGCAGGTCCTTTTGGAAGGATTCAGAGTATCAGGCTTAGTAGTTTATAGGGCTCAAACGAAATTAGAGAGGATGGTGGGTGGTGCGTTTTGGGACATCTCTTGCTCTTTGAAAGGTCTGGTCCGTGGAGTTTGTTCTGACTGTGCCTGCAGCCTGTAGAGTCCTTGTGCACTCAAGACAATGGCACATGAAGCTGAGCTGGTAGCAGCAAGCAGGAGAGGTTTCCAAAGAGTGCCTGGCGCTGTTGAAAAGCGGACGACGTTCCGAGAAAGCTGGTTCTCTTCATGGAACGGCGGTGCCTGGGTGTCAGTTCTGTCTCATCCRCTCCGTGTTGGGGTCTCTTTCCAGCAAATCCCGGCAGCGATCGCCGCATATACAAGCTCGCTCAGGTGCCGGTGGGAACGGAGCCACGGGGGGAGCGGAGCTCGCGTTGACTAATTTGCTGGGAGTGAGCCCCACCCTCAGCTGGAATCCCTCTTAATGTAGTAATCATCTGAGCTGGGAGTGCTAATGGCAAAAACCCTGGGAGAACAAGCGCTACGGGAGGAGGTGAAAGATGTGGGCAGATTAAAAAATAGAGYGCCAAATTCTTGGCTAGAGTAAATAAATAAAACTCTTTTGAAGCTACTGGCGAGACACCAGGTAACCTGACCCAAAATTTGTACAGGTGGGTGAGCCCTTGCAGGACAAAGCTGCATATGTTTGTCATTACTTAGGATATRTCACTGCCGTGTTAGCCCTGTGCTTCCCCGACCTCCTCCTTCCATCATCACATAGGGAAGAGCAGATATTCCATGTATATCCCAATATTGTAATATTGGAATTAGTTTTGGGAACGGATTTTCTGAAAGTGTTCAAGTTTGTTATGAGTAACACAGTGTTTAGCTCTCTGCTAATGTAACGGCTGAGGAAAAATRTATTTTGCTCCCTACTTGCTTATTAGTCAATGGAAGCTATAACCACAAACAGTACAGCACCATTTAACCAYTCTATTAAATATTAAACCCGAAACTGTCATTACCAATTGTTTTCAATAGGGCATAATGGTTTGAGGGTTAAGTGATATGGACTAGGAGCCAATGGATCAGTCTAATCAAATGAAAGTATTGCTAATGGGATAGCGCTGTATGGGAAGGTACAGTGATGCTGAACCTTGTTTCCTAACACCAGGATAATTTCACGTAGAGCATTTCCCTGTTTTCTGCTCCTTCATGGTGAGCTTCCTCCGCTGTTGCCGATGAGGAAGGTGATTCAGGGAGGCAGAAGCCTGGGAAGTCCTGGGTTTGGCATGTGTATCCTGACACGGCTGATGCCTGGCGCGTCGTCACATCTACTTTACAAAATGCTTGTTGAACAAGGTTAGAGTTTCTACGCTTAAAGTAACATAATCAGATTGAAATAAACCCTGTGCTGCTTGCACCTAGAAGGAAAAACCTGGACTTAGTCTTTGGAGGCTGTGGAGAAAAAAAAGCTATCATCAGTTACAGGGGCTTCTGTACAAAAAAATGCATTTAATAAAATCTTGCCCACATTAGCAAAATCCAGCGGTAATGCTCAGATGCAATAAGCTGCATATTATTTACGGCCAGGTTATCACTTTGCTCAGGGGCAGATTTTCAAGTGTTTTGTATCACAAATGTAAGTAACAGCATTTAGTATCCAGCTCTTTCCATGCCAGCACATTGCCATGCCGAGACTTGACTGCGGGTGAAAACCCTGCGGCTCAGACCCTGTATCCTGCAAGGCCCTTTGGCACCAGCTTAACTTCTCATCCAATTAAAGCAGGAATTAGCTTCCAGAGTGGTTGCAGCTGTCCCTCGGGTGGTCAGCATCCTCGGGAGGGCACTTGGGCATGGAGGTGTCCCACGAGCACCAGGAGCTGCTGCGGGTGGAGCACGAGTGCTCTGGAGCTTTGTGAGGTCACCAAAGACCTGTGAAATAATTCGGATTCTGATGTGCATCTTCTGGCAAAGCCAGGTTTTTGGGAAAAGGTTCCTGACCAGGGCCAGCCTCCTTGCACCTATGGTTCAGCTGAGGTCAGTAACGCACGTACCCRGGACCGGGGTGTGGGAGCGCTTGGCAAGTAACGGCAATACCCCGGCCTGTGAAGAGTTTGCTCTGAACGATAGTGCTATAATTAAGGCTCCAAATTCAGGACTCTGAGCCAGAATTGTAGTTGGGGAACTTCACAGAGGTAGGGGCCAGCTGCGAAGCTCATCTAGGGATGCGGATTGCAATTTCCCAAAGCCCTGGGGCAGGTTGGTTCTGGGGGAAGATGCGCAGGAGCTGTATAAAGAGATTGGGCGCAGATAGCGAGTTCTCTCTCACAGCTCTCGACTGAGTAAACAGGTCTGCAATAATCGGCTGTTGACAGATGGCAGCAAAACACCTGCGAGTGACTAAACTTTTCAGCAACTTAGTCAGGGCTCCAGGTAAAATTGGTGCCGATTCTCAGAAGTGGGAGGCAGATCTTCCAACGTGCTCAGCGGTATCTCTTGCTGCTTTCTTCTTCGGGTGCAATAAAAACGTCTCTGGGTGAAGCTCGTGCAGGTTTATCCAATTCATTTAGGCAGTGATTTAAGCCTGCTTTTAAAACATGTCAGATACAACACTAATCTTGGTGCAACCGCACTGTAATTAGTGCTTGGATCCCTTCACTTTACTAAATGCACCTGACTCAGCTGTTTTGCAGTTAGATATCAGTCTTCTTTGAAGCTCTATTTACCATCTGCAGCTGAAATATTTGCCTGAAAGTATCCCYTAGACAATAAGGCATAGCCCCGTTGTGTTGCTTGTGCTTTGTTTATTTAATGACCCAGATAAATACCCAAAAGACAGGCCATTTGCTTATAAGTGTAAGAGCCTTGATTGTTGTGGTGTAAGATCCTTGACTCTCCGAAGGCGTCATTTCGCGGGGGAGCGCCRAGGAGTTCCTAATTGGACTTTTTGTTAAATTACAGGCTCCCATTACAGAGCTGTTTTAAACCTGGCAGGGTGGGAGGGTTTTTTCCAGTCCCACGAGAATGAGATGAGCACAGGGTGGACAAAATAACCACGGTGTGCTCTGTAGAGGGGTTCTCATGAGAGCTCCACTGGCCTCCAGGCTAGGTGTCCTGGGTCGGTGCCCCGTGGACCGTGGTGCTATGGAGGTGGTCAACCCTCACCCCATGGTGCCCAGCAGCCCCAGCACCAAAGGGACCTTGTGTGGGTGTCCCAAAGGGCATCGTGCTAYTTCAGACCCTCCACTTGCCCCTGGGCTGGTTGGTGCAGGCGCATGGCTGCTAGGAACCAGCACGGCCTCATGAGCCCCCAAGAGCTCGCCTCGAGACTTTGTAAACGAGTCCACTAATGATCTGAAKTTCCGGTTTACAGGCTCTAGTGGTCGGGAAAGAACCTGAATTTTCATGTAAAAAGAGAGTTTTTAGCTCTTGTGGTTGTGGAGAAGATCTTGAAGACCTGAACTTTGAAGGCGCCATCCATCCCCAGGAGGCATTCGGTGTGATTTATGTGCATGACGCCCGCGTGATGGTTGCTGAGGGCGAGTAGCTCAGCCAGCTTTGCGTTATGGGGTAAAGTGGAGCTGGATCACTGCAGACGGTGGAAAGTCCCTGGTAGTACAGACAGAGCTTGCAGAGGCGCCTGCTATCCCCAACGCGGCGTCTCCCGGTCCAGCCAGAGACCGRGGCGTTGCTCTTGGCTCACGGGCACCGTGTCTCGCATGCCGGCCTTGGCAGCACGGCATGGCATCGTGGATCCCATGCATCCATTTGTGTGTCCGTGTGTGTCTGCAAGCCGGGTCTCTGCCCCTGGAGAACGTGCCACTTGTGTGCCCATGAGTGTATGGGCGAAATCCACCAGCCTAATCTGGGAATCTGGGAGCCTCGTTGCTYGTTGGCGGCAGACGTCCCAGAGAGCAAGTCCGCTCATCCCCTGGAGCAACCAGGAGCTGGGATCCTGGAGCACGGTTCCCTGGGCTGGCACTGCCGGGCATCCCTTCCCTACAGCTGGACGTGGTGATCTTGAGGGTCTTTTCCAACCATGAGGATTCTATGATTCCTTGGGAGAGCAGAGTGGGCTCAGCTTTCAGGGCCAGAGAAACCCATCAGTGTTGCTTCATACCTGCAGGCACGTGCTGGGCATACAGGCAGAGGCAAACAGCTTTCCCATGGATGAGCTTTTCCTTTAGTTTGCTTTCTACAGCCATGAGCTGAAGGAGCCATAGCTGCATTTAGAGGGTCTTTTGTGTTTCAACCTCAGTAGTACTTTTCAGGTACTCAAAAATTAGATTCTTTGAGGGCCTTTTCAAACAGTTTAGCAATTTTGACTATTTATTTCCCGGTCAGGTTGGACTTGTGCTATGTTTTCAAACTTTGTTGCAGCTGACTACAGAGGAAAGGGGTGGCTTTGGCTGAGAAAGGACCTTGGTCCTATGGTTTTGTAAGAATGAAAGTTAAAAGATACAACCAGATGTTGGGTTCTTGCGAGCAATAGTGAAATTACAGTGTTCAGAATAAGCTCTGTTAAGAGGATACTTTAACTCACTTAGGGGTTGATTCTTCATGTAGAGGAATTAAGTCAAATTGTTAGAATTCTTTGCAGTTATATTAATGACAGCATAAGGTATAAAACAGAGCAGAATTATGTCTTTACTCTCTACTTTCATATGTGGAAAAAGATCGATTCATTTGAATGGTTTCATTTGTTTTATTTGAAACTTTAAATTCAGTGCCTTTCCAGGAAACTCAGAGATGCCATTTTACTGGGCTCTCTGTGTTAAATTGCTGTGCAGACGATAGGATCAACCACCAGGAAGACTTTCTCTTACTGTTTCAATAAAATGATAGTTTTATTCGTATTTGTTTTAACACCAGCCCATAGCTGTGACGTGTGAAGGGAGCTGCTGTGTTATTAAACTTCTTAATAAAAATGTAGCTCCCTCTTCTGCTGACCTAGATAATTAGTGGCCGATGTTCTGGGAAGAGTTTGCACGTATGTGTTCAAAGCTGCAGCTCACGCGGTTTCATTTTCTCTTGTTGTGCAGATTTGTGAATATCTGACCAAAACTCCTGACATATTTCTGTGCTCAGAGTTAAATCTAGTGTCATTAACTGTGTGAGTGTTTCATGAGCATGAAGGGTTCACATTTTCTAGAAATACCAGTATTATGTTCCAAAATAAAAGCATGCTGTAAATATGATGCTGCCATAAGTGCATGGCATATTTTTCAGAATAACATTTATGTCTAAATTGTGTCCCAGCTCTTTAAATTGCTCAAGCTTCTCAGAGACATTAGTGAGCTCAGAGTAAGTAATCAAAAGCCACCCTGCTGCAAAGTCCCAAAGTTTCCTCTGTTGAAATGTGTTTTAAATTGCTCAAGACACCAGAAGAAAGTGGAGGAGGTGAGAGAGAGAAAAAAGAAAACAACTACTGATATTAAATAGTGTGGGGTGCCATAGTTCAGATTTTGTGTTTGTTTGCATGGTTTCATGGAATTGTGCTGATTTACACCACTTAAGAATCTGTCCTTATTATAAACAACCTTATAAATTGAGCATACTGAAGCCTCTAAAGAAATCACTGTAATAAATGGGCTTTGCATTCACAAGATGAGTTCTCACATGTGTGAAAATGTTAATATTCCCRTGACTGAATTCAATGACATAATGAATCTACAGTGGAAAATCATTCTGCATCAAGCAAAGACAGGCATAACTGTCTGCTGGGCTGTTCTTGGCAGGCAGGACGTTTTGTGTCTTGAGCTAGGGAAGGGAAATAATTGCAGTTGGGTGTCAGAGTATGCTAACCGAGCATTAAGGGCTTGATCCTGGGGCTAATTTATTCTGCCGGTTGCTACACCTGATTGAAAAGTGTTGCTTGAGCATAAACAAATGAAAAATCTTCTTGAAGAGGACTTTAAGATTCAGGATAGATATTGCTTTAGTGCTGAGTCACATAGGGAATGTCTGTAAGGTCTTCTGTAGCCAGATGTGAACAAGTTCCTACCACTCTTAAGCCTTTGAGATGAAACCAGCTGTAAGGTAGAGAAAACAGATCCTCGGTGCGATGCCACGTCTACTCCAATGTTGGAACTGGTTGCTACTAGAGCTGCTGTAGGGTTGCTATTTTCATGCCTTTCAGATAAAAACAAAATTCCGGTATTACGGAGGCACTTCAAAAAGCGAATGCAACTAAGATTCTGTCCTGCTGCTAAGAGAACTGCATATGTGACAAATGCTTTGGACACCATGTCAGGAAAAAATTGATTTGTCATCTAGAAACAAAGGAAAAGCTGTAGAGCTGCTAGTATTAAATCTTGAGTGCTGCTCAGTTTGAGTGTATGATCAATTAGCTATAAATTCACCACAGACTGGCTGCCTCTTAAATGCAGGACTTGCCAAGCTCCGATACAGAAGCTGAATGACATTACCTTGAAATATATGATCGCACTATAATTCTTTTGTGAAAGTGCTGGAGAAGTAGGTCTGAAATAACAGAGGGATTTGTAGTCCGTGAGGCACCTTTCCTTGCCATCTGCAATAGGAAGGGTGGAAATCTCAACCAAAAGGCTGAGGTGAATCAATCCTTAAACTTCCAGACAAATCTCTGAAGCCCATTCTGCCCTGGAGAACAAACTCTATATACTGTCACCCAGTGCCACTTTTTATGAGCTGGAGCCCTCTGATGCTCTGGAGAACAAATCTCTAATACTGGCTTGGCGGGTCAAGTTGAATTCAGTTTTGGGGTCCAGCCCAAACTGTCAAATTGAGAGTTTTAGACTCAGGATTATCTCTGTCAAAGCTTGCAGGAGCAGAAGTCAAAGAGTTTGATACTCCTATAAATGCATCCACTTTTGTTGTGTAATTTGTTTGAGGAAAATAACCCTACAAAATAYAATTTATGCTGAAAGAATGCTTTAATCATTTGTGAGTCAGCGTGCTAGCATAAAACTTTGTTGTTGGTCCTTTAAATTCAGTAAGTATGTGTGTTTTGAGGTCTTCCTGTGCACTGCAATAGCATGTTCTGTAGCCCTTGAGTTTCCTGCTGCCGCTTCCAAGACATTTTGTGCAGCCTGCTGATGAACTGTCTCATGATCCGTGTACCTATATTTCCTCGTATGGGTCACCAGTCAGCCTAGAAGACTGGGCTTGTTGTGCTTTGGTCATGCTCTGTCTTGATTTAGCGTAGTAACCTGTCTCTGGAGTAGTGCTGCTTCTCTGGGTTTGCTCTTGTCCCTTGGTCACGAGGACAGGGACCTTTGTGAAGGTCCATCAGGACCTGAATAAACCTGCAGCTGGTGTGTTGTGTCAGCATATGAGGAAACATGCTGGTATTCCCACTACTTTTATAAAGGTGGGATTGTGTTTGGCCACAAGAACCTCTGCTCTGAAGTGCACATATGGGGAGWGTATTGCACATAGTGCTCCAGGCACGTGTGCCACCTTGCTCAGAGTCATTCTTATTGTGGCATGTCACCAGAGGACAAGCGGGGAGGAAGGAAAGCTTCAGGAAAAAAAGGTGTATTCAGAGAGCTTGGTGGGCACAGAGCTGCAGCATGACAAGGAGCTCTAGCCCTGTGCAGGTGACTATTTGGTTAAAACAAAAACCCCAYCTACTGGCACACGGTCCTAGACACAGGGCTGTTGGTAAGCGAGCGGAGCTGGTCAAGCTGTTGATCTTGCCCGAGACTCTCAGTTTGCACCTTGTAACAGCTGGGGTGTGTTAGTTGTTGCAGCCGAGATCTCTTAGAGGTGCCTTTTTTTTTTCTTTCACTTTTGCTGGATGTTCTGGTTTTGCTTTTCYSCTCTCCGCTTGGCCTCACCCTGCCCGTGCGCTTCACCCAAGCGCCGCGGTGATGCCGCGCGCTCCCGCTCAGCTCCGGCTCTTCCCCGGCACTGTCCTTCCCCGCTGCTGCATGCTCCACGGCAGCGCTTTGCTGTCCTCTACAGAGCGGAGCTCCCTTCTCCTCCCTTTCCCCCTTTTGTGCTGACTTTGGTGATTTCCTTGYGCAGCCACTTTGAGTCCCTGGGGGCTTTTCACAGGCTCTGGCTCGTGCCTGCACGTCTTGCAGAGCGCTGCCCGCTTGCCCATGATTTTGTTGCTTTGCTGCATCCCTCCAGCCTCGCTGGGGGCATTTCATCGACCACACCATGGGGCCAGGCTTGCATCGGCCACCAGCAGTATAGATGATGCAGGAGCTTCAGGCCACTTGTTCTCCTTATGTTTTAGGTAGATTTGATTCCAAGAGGCACCTGCACCCTGACCCATGCAAAGTTTGCCCTCCAGGTCATCTGTAGGTGCATTTCACACACAGACTGGTGCTGCAAGCCTTGATCCATCAGTGTGACGTGCTGCATCGTGTTGTCTTGCACAGACTTCCCTCACAGAACGTTAAGTAAAGGGGATGCATCCTGAAATAATCCATATCATGGAAATATCTGCTTTATCTTGCTGAGTTGCTGATTCTGCTGCCCCCCAGGCATAGCCCCATTCCTGAAGGTAAAGGAACGAGCCTGCTGAAGCCATCCCTCGGTCCAGTCTAGTGTCTTCTCCTCAGAAATGGCGTGGGATGGAGAGAGGGCGTTTATCCATCTATCCTAGGCTCGGCTTGTGACTAATAAGTGGTGTCGAGCCCAGGCGTTGCAGCTCAGGGGGAGAGAGACTTTTGGTKTCACTGAATGAAACCACAATTGGCAGGATCAGACCCTTAATGAATTTTTGATGCATGCGAGAACTGTAATCTGATGATAAAAAAAAAAAAAAATTCTTGTTAGCATTATTCCAACATCATTTAAGAAAGAAAATGGTTTTAGAGGGTTACTGCCTGGCTGCTGGTCATGGATGTGAGATAGGGAGATTGAAAATGAGTTGGGAGAGAGAAGGAAATTGTGCAAAATCAAAAATTTGTATGACTCTATTTCACCMCCATACAATTTGAACAGGTGTTTTGGAGGGAAAGGATTTTCCAAAGAAAAACTAAACAATTCAGAGCTGCTCTGTACTTGACCGTGGATTTAAACAAYGTCTTTGTGTCCTGCTCTGAAGTCTATGTGACTTGTCTGGGGTGGTTTTCCTGAGCTGCAGACTCGCAAGGTCAGTGAGAGGTGAGTGCAGGGCCTGGGCATGGTTAGTTCTGTAAGAGTTCAGCATTGCCAGCTGGGGTGGTTTAGCATGGATCTATGGATGTTTTGTAGTTTTCTTAGTACTTTTTGCTCCTGGAAATAGGTGAAAATATAAGTCTTAACTTTCTTTTAGAAGAAAAGTTCTTAGATCTCTTGAGAAAAAAATTCAGATTGTGGTTACAGTATAACGACATTTCAGAAAGCAAACCGTGGGAATACRGAGAAAGTACAGCATACATTTATTCTTGGCTTATTTGTCATTTATTTTTTATACTCCATTATTGTTTAAGGCYTTTGAAAATATGTGTTTTGCAAAACTGGTTACCTAAGTGTTGATAAATGTTTAGACTTTCTGTTGGAAATGGCATCATTCAGCAGCTGAGGACTAGCAAATATCATAACTTGAMCTTCTGCAAACCCAAACCGTGCATCTTTAGAGCTCCCTTGTGCAGCCGCTGAATTCTGCCTGGCTTGGGAGCTGCATTGCCATCTTTGCCGAATTGTCACTAATTCTGGGGGACGTAAGAGTCCGAGAATGCCAGAAAAACATTTGAAAKCCAAGTCTTTGGATGGTTGGTGTCATTCGGACAGAGACCTGCCCTTCAGCAGGCCTGGTCCTGGTCTCAGTTGTAGSTTCCTCATTGAATTCAAAGCAACTGGACGTTAGTGTCATCAAATCCGGCCAACTTGGCTGACAGAAAATCCCAGAGATCTGTCCACTTTTTTCTTAACGTATCTTCYAGCAGGATCTCACTGAGTCATCATTCGCTCTCGAATACCAGTCCTGAAATRTGGCAGAACGTCCCTTTATAAACACATTCAAAATTCATTAATTCCTTGGTCCAATCTTGTGCTTTCAGAGCTCTTGCCATCTGACGTGTACACTGTATTTTGGCTCAAAATAGAAATAGCCTARTAAAATTTCTTGCTAAAAGGAAAGTTATTGCATATGTACATTAGTGTTTTTCATTGCCTTGAGGGGAACCACAAGGGTGTGTTGTTTCTAATTAATTTCAGGGTTAAAGAGTGCTCTGCACAGCAAAACAGAGAGCAATACTTGACACAGCAGTCAAATTTCTTTCCATTTTTGTTGATGGACTTTCTCCAAATGTCTCAGTGGGTATGAAGTTGTTTTTGACTCAGTGTCTTCAAATTTCCAAGGAATGGCTCCGTTTCTTTAGAAAGCAGCTTTTATAACTAGACATCAGTGAGCACCATAATTTCCCTTCAGCACCTGACAAGAGAACAGGTTAGGAGGTTTCTCCTGAAAGAGTGAGAAAAATAGTTACTGACATTGGTGTCCTACTGTTAATTCTCCTATTTTGTCTTTAAGATTTCTTTCCTTTGTAAGACCCCACACTGTAGATGCATTTCCACATCCACTTAGTGTATAGGAGTGAGGAGGTGGCTCTTCCTTGCTATGGGCTGCACTAGTCATTTTTTTTTGAGTGAAATGAAGATCAAATACAACTCTGTTCACTAGGGAAGGTAGCAGCTCTTAAAATATCTTTCCTACAAGTGGGAGAAGATACAGTCCAAGGTGCAAGAACAGATCTCCTGCACCAGGGATTATACTTACAGCTTATCAAAGCTGGTTGAAAGACATATAAGTTTTGATTCCAAATTCTTTTCCGTGACTATAATTAAGGTATAGTTGATGGTCTCTATCCTGTCTGTCCCAGGAATAAGAAGGTTTCCATAGACCCGTCCCAGTATGTTTTCTGTAGGTACTCCAGACTGGCAAAGGCCATCAGCTTTGGAGTTATCCTTCCAAAATGTTTCCCTTTGCATTGCCGCATCTGAACCTGGACCTGAATCACATTCGGTGCCTTGGAGCAAAGTACGTGTGGCTCTCTGTGACCCAGGACCTCCCTGTGCTCCCAGAGAAGAGGGTCAGGAGAAATTTGTGTCATCTTTTGAGTCTGTTTTCTACCATATTCAAAACCCTTCTGTCATGACTGAGCTCATAGGGACTACCATGATGCTAATAATATTAACTTTAATAGGTCTTAAAGCTATAGTAGGTTCCTTGATCTATTATCTTTACATTTAAATTTCTAAGCCCTTTTCAGTGTTTATGGCCTCACTGTTGCCTTGCCTGAGTGGTAGATTTCTGGTGTAACAGCTACTTTTGCGTACCTTGAGCAAGSACTAAAAGTTGCTTCAAATAGTGTGCAGAAATCCATATGTTATCTGCAATCCTACTCTGTTTTTTCATGCAGAAAGAGAGCAGAAGAAACGGCATGTATTTATTAAAGCCATATTTCTCCAGATAGCTTAACCTCTGCATTATAAATTGTACTTAACATCAGTATTGTATTCTGTCTTAGCCGACTGTTACATTTCAACTCCGTTCTCACATTGGTCCAGGAGTGGTCCATGCAGAGCATGGTGGGCAGCAGACAGCACAGCAGGGCTGTGTCCAGTTTGGTGCTTTGAGAGGCAGAAGTCACACGATAACCATCCCTCAGAGGCTCAAAGCTAAAGGAACGTTACTCAACAGCAAGAGTAAGGGGCTGAAAATCATGTCCATCTTGAAGAAAAGGAGCTTGCGTCTGGTTCCACACACCCCAGCTGATGCCTGGGACTTTTATCAACTAAGGCTGAGGGGGAATCTCAAAAAAATAAAAACAAGATATATTTGAGTGAGAATGATTTACCGTGTGATGGAGAAGAGTCCATTGGGAAAGGTGACTGGCCAAGTCCATGTTGACTAAGTAGATCAAGAATGAGTGCCACAGATATGCCTCAGTTTCAAATGCCTGTTTGCTGGTCTCATTAATCTGCTAAATTACCCAGCTCAGATTGCTCATGTGCAAGTGTTACATCAAGGTACACTATTTGGTATTAGCTGCCATATAAAAAGGAAACAGTCCCCGATGGTAGGAAAGAGTGAGGGTGAGTTATTGGCTGTTAAATAATCCAGCAACAAAGCACTCACAGTGAGCAAAAATTGCCAAGAAATATTCACATGGGTATCTGATAATGTCTAATTTGTTCCCAGAATCACACATCGTTGTTTCTGCATGTGCCAGAAGGGCAAGAACAGCGAAGGAGAGAAACAAATATGCATACTGCCACACAAATAATTAACACTCGCGCACCCATAGAGTCCAGGATTAGACCTAGAATACAGTGCAGGCACAGAATAAGAAATGTTTATTATGAGCAAAGATGAAAAAACTTGACATTAGGGCTGGCCGATTGTGGTTATGAATAACAATTCCTAAATCATCCATGGCAAACACTTCTTAGGGAGGAAATGAATTGTTGCAACACAATACGTCCTTGTTGTATCGATATGATTAGCTGGTTATCCATAACATGTTGTAATTTGTTTTGATTTTTAAGTGTTCTTTAGCTGCAGAGCCTTAATGAGGCTTCTCTAAATTGATTAGGTACTGCGAGATACAGCATGGTTCACAGATTATTTCAGAGAGCTGTCAAGATCCTGTGACTTTCATTTCATTGGATTTAATGATCGYTGGAAAAGGTGTGCATTACAGCCAGATACAATCACATTTGTCAGCATGATCCTTTTAAGTGCAATTCAATTAAAGTGTTATTCTCTAATTTTATTATTGCTCCAGCTGAGTGCTAATGCTGGCTACCAATAAAGCTACAGGTAGATAATGGTATACAATTTAATTTAACTAATTGGAGTTTAGTGATCTAACATGCTTTTCATATCTTAATTCTTTGAATAATCTTTGATTTTTGCATCTGCTACAATTCTTTTAATGGAAAAGGGCAGCTCAAAACATCGGTTACATTTCAGATTGAATTATCYAGTAACATCTGCCTTTAACAGTGTATCAGTATGCATGCGAGTTTGCTTCTATTACCTGCCACTTGCATCCACTTTCCATTGTCAGCGTGCTTGACCTTGAAATTAATTTATCTAACTGTGCTTACATTCCTTATTAAGTTAACGGCAGCCTTGGAGTGCCAGAAACGCTCTCACCGAGGGGATTCTGGCTAGATGACAAATTAAAGGGTCAGGAGCAGAGATAAACCAGTCCCTCTAACTAGGGACGACGGATATTTTTTGCTTGCYGTTCTGAGGAGTTATAGGTAAATAGAGCACGGATGCAAGAGCACCTAGATACCTAGGGAGAAGATTATTTTATTTACTTGTAAGCTCCTTATTGCTGCTCTCCTGTGCCGGTCTTGTCATGGGTCTCGTGCTGCGTATTGGCCTTGCTTTGGGACGTGGATATTAGTGCTTAAAAACTGGAGAGGGGCAAAATCCTCCTTGCGGGCGATGTAAGACAGGCCGTCCCCTGGTTGCAGTGCCTCGCTGTGTGCCTTGAGCTCTGTTTTGGGCTGACCCTCGGGGTGTTTTGAGTTGGACGGGTTATTTCTGCTCTCTGCATAGAGGCTGGAAGGAGCGGAGGCCAGAGCGCCTTTTGGCAGCACTGCCCGTGTCTCGATGCGCGTGCAGCGAGGCCCTCGAGCAAACGCGTCTCCCTCTAATGGGTTGCGGCGTCCCTGCGCCCGAGCAAAGTGCTATCCCTGGCAGGGTGTAGATGGCAGTAAAGGCACGGGGGAGCCCGCCRCGTCGCCGGGGGCTGCACGCCGAGCTGGTCGGTGTGCGGGTTGTGCAGAGCGATGAGGTGGGGACGTCACCCGGGTCCCCTCTGCTGCCCCCATTACCAGGCTGCTCCCTCGGAGATCGTCGCCCTCACCAAAAAGCAGCGTCTCCTTTTTCTGCTCTGCTGCCCATGGATCGTGTTTTTCCCTTGAAGCAGCTTTTAAAAAGAAATCAAGAGCACTTAACAAACCCCACTGCTGGGTGTCACGATGGGAGTTTTCTTTTCACCAAGTATAAAGAGGTGCCACTGAAACAYTGTTGTCTCATTCCCTTCCATGGTCTTTTTCTGTTTTGGTTTTTTTTTTTTTTCTTTCTTTCCAGAAAGAAATGGCCTAAAGGACCTTCTCCATGTGTCCTTAGTCAGCTGCATGCTCAGTTTCTCAGTTTCTAGCTATGCTTGGCTGTGGCATGCTTTCAAAAAATATATAATSTAATATCCAACATTAGTCATTTGCCTAAAACCATAGTTGATCAGATAGTTGGGAAATCAGTGCCCTTTCGCCTGGTATGAATCATTGCCTGCACTTGACATTATCTTTCACGCCTCATATAAATTGAATCCAGATTGCAACGTCTGGCTTCTACTTCAAAAACAAAAAAAAATAAAAAATAGATAAATCTGTAAGAGAAGTAGCACGTCACTCTATGTATATTTGTTAGAYAGAAGTGTGAGACTGAGGATATGGGGCTGTAATCGGTGACTTTGGAATGAGCACAAGAAGATCTTTAATGTTACTGCAGGCTGCTAATTATTTGCTGTAGGTATTTGCTGAGTGTTGTCAAAWACATTCTCATTAAAAAGTCTTGACAAATGATCTGCTCCGTCCCCACCATCCCCAGATTCCAGCACTTGACAGCCAAGGCAATGTCGCCACACGTATGTGCATGCTGGGTGGACTTCGTTCTGGCCATGGGCTGCTTGGGCCTTCCTGCAGTGCCTGCAGAACATGGTCTCTTGGTCAAAAGAACAGTCCCCTTTTAGTCCCAGAGCAACCAGCTTTGCTCCTTCTGTCGCTCATTCGTCAGGGCTGCCCTATCTGGTGTTGGTAGTTGATTGCACTACTTGTAAACTACGGGTGCATCCTGAGAGAAGTCCCCCAATTAGGCTAGCAGTGTGTCATTTGGTGGTGCTGAACCTGACGTGTGATACAGCTCAACCATAAGAATATTTAAAAACAAAATGAATCAAGACCTGCGTCTCCTTTGCATGGTCAAGCTGGATTCTGTATTTATAATCTTTTAATGACATCAAAACCAATCCATAGGAAAAGAAAGGGTTGAGGGGCCTATTTTTATCTGTAGACTTAACCTGGGAGCTGAGAGCTAAGCCGGGCTGCCTCTGGGCTTTGCAGAAGTGGAAGTAAAGATCCTACTGATGAGATTCGCTTCTCATTCATTCAGTGCTGCTCTGAAAAGTCTCACTTTGAAGAAGAAATGAGTCATTCAGCTRTCCCAGTGTGGGATATCATGGTGTTTTTACCAAATTCAAACTGAAAAAGGCGCCGCTGAAGTGATATATCCTTCTCTAGGTTTTCTTTAACTGTGAGTATTGCAGAAGGATCCTATATAAAGGCTTGGACTTCCCTCCATAATGTCAATGTCTGTTGAGTGATGGCAAACTCTGCTTTTCGCCATACTCAAGATTTCTGTTAAGGTCACTTGAAATATTTCTACTGCTTCTGCATTGCTTCCTCAGATAATTTTCCCCATACACTATCACAGCCATAGCTATTTCTTGAATTCCACTGCTTCTTGCTGAAATACTTTTATTTATTTTATGAAACATTCCAGATTCATGTTCAGAGAAACTCCTGAGAAGCACAAAGATACAGTTTTTGTAAATGAAAGAGTGATATATTCACCCTCGCTCAAACAGCTCCCTTCAGATTTTCCAACTGGGATAAATAGAGGAAATGTATTTAGATCTAAGTACTTTGTCATGATGCAATGAAGTGYAGTCTGTACACCAGACCTAGCAAACTGTTAAATGATGCCATGGGTGCAGTGCTAGCAGAATCTAAGACGAGACGGATTTATTCTGTGTATATTACTTTTTTGTTTCTTCTGTGTTTTTCAAAGAGGTTATATTGCTTCTATCAATTGCATGGGCACATAAAACTTTAATGATAGAGCAGTAAAAGAATAATCTCCAAATATTACTGCAAATCCCTGGATGGGTTTCCATGCACTCTGCAACCTTTGTYGGAGCTAATTAAATAACAGGCAGAATAATTCTAGGGATGCTTATGGATAACACTGCTCTGATGCTAGTTGTAGAATGATTTTTCTTCTTCTTCAAACTCCTTTTCTAGCTAGCATCCAAAACCCAGCAAAGTTTAACCTGTGAGAGATACCATGGTATATTTTGCCTAAACCTACCTACAGTAGTAGTTAACAAAGTAACAGGAATGGAAATAAGTGCAGGGACCAGAAATAATCATGAACATAGCAAGACATCATTAAAGCTGCGTACAAAGGAATAGAGGCAACAGTAAAATGTTTGGTGACTTTTGCAGCATCTGTTTTTCAAAGTCATCGTGAAAGTGATAAAGACAGTAGGTTTTTCAGTTCAATGGGTTATGCATATTACTATACAACTTGTGGTTATGGAAGTTTCTGTTTTCCCGCTGAGTCTTAAATAASCCATTCAACTCCTATTTAGTGCCCAGCTAAATGCTGAGGTCTGAGAAACATGTGTTTGCAGAACCCAGAACTCTTTGTTTCGAATCCGACTGGTTTGAGTTACTGGAGTTCAGCAAGGCACAAAATGGATTTGTTGCTCTGTTGAATTGAATCTCGGTGCAGAATGGAAGCCTCTGCTTGGAAAAGTTAATGTAAAAAAGAGAACAAATTATTTCTAAAAAGGCCAAAAAGAAGGGAAACGGGAGCATGGAATGGTCAAACATGCTTTGTTATCAGCTGAGCAATAGTCAGTATCTGTATTTTTCTTGTTGCCCAGTGCAGGGTCCCTTCCTTTCTTGATGATTCCCTGGCTGTGCTGAGTTTCGTTTTCTTTGCTGTCCCAGCAGAAGACAAGAGCAATGCTTATTCTCTTATAGATGTGTTTAAGTGCTTCAAGGAGGGTAGGATATCTCTGTTGAAGGCAAATGTTCAGCTGATCTGGACATGTTTCCAACTGTCCTCCAGCAGCATGCACAATTTTGGCAGTCTGTTTTCAAGGGGTGGCATTTTAGATATTGATGAMTGTAAATGCAAAATGCTTACGGCAATTAACAGCTTAAATTTTAAAAATAACATGATCTGTAAGGGCAGCTACACCTGAGAGAGCAGGTCAGCTCTCCTTCAAGTTGTCCGGGTGCTCCTAGGACAGGCAGGTGGTTGGTGGTATCTAGCACACTGTGYGCAGAGGCCGGGCAAACTGAAGGACAGGAGCCTGGCCTGAAGACTCCGAGTTCTCTCCCCCAACAGCTTCTCCCCTGCGTGGCTACTCCGTGTTGTTAACAGAAGTACCCTGGCTTAGTGCAGCAGCGAGGGTGCTGATCTCAGCTACAGCCAGGATCAGATTCAGAGAGCCCCAAGAGGAACCTGGAGGGCTTGGAGTAGATTAAAGCCACTGGGTTGGATTGCAGGTAGCACCATGCTGAGATACAGCGTGCTTCACTCAGCTCACGTACACGGCTAGCGCTCCGTACTAGCTGGAGCATCTTCCTTGAGGAAGAAATCTGTGTTTTCTGCGAGGAAGAAATTYCTGTTTTCTGCTAAGCAGTGGAGGGCTTGTGTTCGCTGCTGTGCTGGGAATAAAAATGGCATTTTAGAGGAGCGTGTGAGCGTGGCTGGGATGTCTCAGCTCTGGACTAGATCTCTGTAGGTAAGGAGGTGATCTCACAGCTTGAACGACCCCAGCATTGTGCTAAGTTAGTGCAGTGGACTGGGTTTGCACAGGTCCTCCAAGTGCCTGCAGGAGCGTGCCGAGAACGTGCAGGACATCCCTTTCTGTGTGTGTCTTCCACAGCAGGAGCTTCTTGGCTAGAACTCCAGCGTGGTCTTCCTCTGTGCATAGATGTTGAAGCAAGACAGCAGTTGGCTTATTACCGAGTACACTGAGTATTACTGAGTGAATATTATTTTCATATATTAACCGTGARTAGAATTGAGTCAATTTATTTTGTTTTTGGGACAAATTAGAATATTCTTGAAATAGGCGCTGTATCTACCAATGCAGAACACTGTGTGGAGTCTGTCATTTCAAGGAAGTTTTTCAGCTGAGATAGATGTTTGCTTTAATGCTAAGCTTTTGCCAAGGCAGGACAGGGAAAAATGTAAACACCCTCTCCATGGAGGTATTTGCCACATTTGAGGCATAGATATTTTCCTGTGCCTGACACAACTTCTCTCGTGCTCTGGTGATGACATGGTCTTGCAGTGCTTCCCAGAATCCTTGACCTTTCCCTTCCAAAAGCAGTGATTCCGGGAATGACGATGCTTTGGAGCGGTTGCTGGAGTTATCCAAAGCGATGCAGGTTTTTTTTKGGGACACTTGTGGAATGGCTCATTTCTAGATTGTGGTGTCGTGTGTTTTTGTTTCTATTTTTAATCASTGTGCTAGTTTGCAGAGAAGTCTTTGTAATGTCAGTGCCAGGATGCCTGCTGCAATACATGCTGTATAAATCATTCAGTAGAGCTACRTATTGCTTTAGAAAGCTGCACTGGGTCTGAGGATAAGGGGAAGCAGTAAACGGTAGTGAACAGAAGAGGTCTGCAGCCATGGTATTGTTTACGTTGGACTTGTTCTCCTCAGTTCTTTAAATTCGCCGCTTTGGTTTAGAAATTCCCGGGAATGCTGAAGAGCAGCAAGTTGCCTCATCCTCYGCCCAGTGCTGGGGGCAGCCAGGGGTCTCTCCCTCCACCCTGGTGTGGCCGTAGCTGTCCCCATCAGCAGAAGCTCTCGTGGTGTCATGTTTTTGACCTGCAGTTGCCAGCACTTAACAATCTCGAAGGACACAACTATATKCCCTTATGGGACATATGTCTAAGGACATAGACCAATGTCTAAGGACATGASTATATGCCTTTAAATTGCCTGTTCCCAGGGCTGGGGGAGGCGCCTCGCTGCCCAGGGTTTGATGAACTCGTGGCATGGCCTCTAGAGGAGATGKTCTGTGTGCCCCATGGCCAAAACTCAGCCAGACCAGGCAGCATCCCGGCCAGCCTCCCTCAGCAGCCCTGCTGCTCTTCCTCCGAGCAAACCTAATTGACACAAGTTGTCTTTTTATTTTCCACTGGATCATTGCCATAAAACTGAAATAGGCTGGGCGTGATTCCTCTCAGTAACCCGGGCAGGGGACAGAGCCCTGGCTATGCCAGGGAATCGTGCAGGACTCCAAGCCCATGGTGGGRCTTCCAAGCAGCACACGGATTGCTCATTACGGTGGCTTTGAAGAGCTTCCCCATGGGCTGCGTGCACCTCCGCCAGCGGCACTGCTGCCACCAGTCAATTAGTGTCRCCAGCAGGTCCAGCAGGGCCGGGCMGTGAGGRTGTGTGGAGCTCTTCTCCCACCCGCTGCTCCAGCTGCAGGGGTCTGCTCGTGTGGACCGCCTCTGTTTGGCAACTAATTAGTCCAGGGGACTACAGAAAGCAGGAGATGCAGCCTGCTCAATCCATCTCCTGCGTGGCCCTCTGAAAGGGAGAGGTAGAGAGAGGGTAGAAAATGTTCCCTCCACTCCACCAGCATAAAAATGGAGTGTGGRGAATGGATCTGCTCTCTGCTCACGTGCTGACGTCAGGGTGCAGCCTGTTCCCATGGCTGGGACACATGTGYCCCTATGAGCAGAGTGCCAGACTGCCCATAGAGGGGACGCTGTGGGTCAGGGAGGCAGTGTCACCCGTCAAATCTCTTGGAGCAGGTCTTCTCCAGGGGGTCACCTTGGAGCTCCTGGAGCAGGTCTTCCCCAAGGGTCACCTCAGAGTTGTTGGAGCAGGTCTTCCCCAAGGGGTCACCTCGTTGCTCCTGGAGCAGGTCTTCTCCAAGGGGTCACCTCAAGGTTGTTGGAGCAGGTCTTCTCCAAAGAGGGGTCACCTCATGGGCTCTCCTGCACAGCTCATCCTGTCCAGGCACCACGCGTGCCATGCGCTACATTACGCTACTTGCTTGCACGGAGGCTTCTCTCTGGCTGCTTGCTTCTGTAGCCTCCACCCTTGGTTGGAGTCTGCTTTAGGCAGCACGTTTYGCCAATCTGGGAGCTAATTACTCAGGTCAGTGGAGGTAATGACGAGGGTTTTCTCAGATGTGCATTTGGAGATGTCTGCAGCTACGGTCCTATCAAAAACGAAAAACARTGTGCAGCAAAATAATTATTTTTGTAAAGCTTTTCAGTTTTTACTGATGATGAGGGAAGCAGTGGGAGTTCACAAAGGGAATATATTTTATTGATGGCAAGGAATTATTGCCTCGGTATTAGAACTTCAGTAGCATGTAAATGCTCAGGGCAGTGAAATATTGCATTGTTATGGAAAAATGGGGTCCTTGAATAAGAAAGAAGAAGCACTTAAATGTGAGAAAATTATTTCTACAATTATCTTGGTGATTTGGATACACGCTGCTGCAGAAATGAGTGTTGGACAATTCTTGCCCATTTTATGCCATTCACCTGTGTCGGTGAGATATCTCTAAAGAGGAGGAGAATTGTTCACATGCTTAAAAAAATGCACCTGTTTAAAATAATTAAAGCTCTGTGTTCAGTCACTTTCTGGAATTTATGTTCTTGTAAAATACTCTAAAGCTTTTTGTTTCAGGGGCTTCAGAACAGTGTTTTCTTTTCATTTGTCTCAAGTCCCCTTCCAGYGTTCTGGTCACTGGTGCCCAGCTTTGCTACCAGCAGCACAAGGGCTTCCTTGGAGGGTTGATGCCAGTTAAATGAGGCAGGAYGGTACCGTGCTAGAACCAAGTAGTGTGCTCTGCTTCTGGAGATGGGGGAGCTGCTGGAACCGTTGCAATAGAGGAACCTCCCTAGCACAGAGGTTGGTCTGGTGTGGACCTCAGGGCTGAGCAGCGCTGAGCCCCGCAGCGCCCTGAGGCTGCCTCGCTGGGGGCTGCACTCTTGAGGTWCAGGCTCCTGAGAACTTTGGAGGAGAAGCCCCCAGAAGCTTCTCTGCAAGAGAAGSTGGAGCCACCCGGACACGTGCACAGGCTCAGTTCTGCCCTCGTTCATCCTTTAACGAAACCACGTGCTCTGCATTTACATCTCTGCACCCCCTGCTCCCCCYGAAACAAAGCAAGGCTCCTTGACCYACTATTCTTAACCTTTACTGACAAAAAGATTGTAATATAAATAGGACATTTATAACCAACATTGAAAATCTCTTCTGTTGTGTGATTATCTACAAAGTGTTATTACCCCCTTTTTGCACAGGAAAATATGCCTAGATTTTCATTGATCCATCTTGAATCAATGCTTTTAAAAATCTTAGACACATTTTACTTAAGAGCAGAAGCATGCATTTTATGTTTTGACATGGTATTATTGATTGGGAAGGAGAGAGCAGTGCTCCCCACCTGACTGTCTCCTCCGGTTCCTAGCCTGGCAGTGTCTGGTAGCACAACGTCATTAATGGCTTTGCTCCTGTTTTCTCTGCTTGTTGCCTCTCCTCTTTATCCTCCCAGCCCTCAGCACGGTGCCTTTCTCAGTTTTTTAAAGTAATCAATAYTGCGCTCAGCCCTCCTGCTGTTTGCTGTCACTCATATTTGGCACAGCTATAAATTATGCATGGCTCTTTCTCAACCCATATAACATTTCTATTGCGCCTGTCAATTGCTAATCGATAGCTCACTTTTCATATCCTCAAAGACACACGCATGTCCTGAACTTTTAATGCAGGCGTGTTTTGCCCTTACATGTAGATGAGGAGAGCGGTAGGAATCCGGCCAGGTGGTTGGAGGCAGCAAAGGTTCCTATTTAGAGCTCGGGCGATGCCCAAGAAGAGGCTGACATCGGTGCGGTAGCTCTGGGGCTTTCGCCTCTGCGTTTGCTGCATCTTGGGGGTTTCTGCAGCGATTTACAGGGGCTTTGCTTCCCTGCGACCCCTTCAAGCTCCGCGCGCAGCCCGCTCGCCGTGGAGGGCCCCTTGAACTTGCACAGCTAATGGCATCTGACATTTAAGTCAACCTTAAAGAAATCTCGGCAAACCCAGTCACTTAAACTAATACGGCGRTGTCTCTTTAAGGAGGCATATTGACATTCTTTGTAAAATGTCATGTTAAGTTGATGTCTCAATCCAGCTCCCCCCTTTCCTTGAGGTTTTTTTTGCAAGCTTTGAGATTGGACTGTAAACCCTCCCCCCCAGAAAAGGAACAAACAATTCTTTTATATAAAGGGTGCATTAAAAAAAAAGAAAAAAAGATGGATTGCTGACTACCTGAAATAAGTGATCAAGCCCTGTAGCATCAACTTCTGCAGCAACATCTTTAATACATATACAAGTGCYGTTAGCTGAGGCAAGGAGAAAGTGCTGGTGGAGTGAGACTGCTTGAAACCATATTTTGCTTTAGGCAAAACAGTGTGCTAAAAGAGCTGAAAACAAGAAAAGCTGCCGACTGCTATCCCTGCAACATTAAACATCAAAACTCGAGCCGTTTGCTACCGAAGGCTGGTGGCTCGAATAAATGCTCGAGATTTGAGAGACCGCTGGTCACAACTGGGAGAAGAGRGAGCTCATTCCTTCAGCAACCCGCTGCCTCCGGTCGCTGCAGAGACCCAAGTGCCCAGCTCGGAGCGGCGGCTGCGGGTCTCGGGGGTGACCGATGGAGGGGCTCGGCAGAGCTGCCCCGTTACCCCGCCGTGTCCTGCRCAGTGAGGCGGTCCCCAGGCACGCCGAGTTTGGCCTCCAGGGCGTGCTGCAAAGGGCCCCTTTGCTTTGGAGCAGAGAAGGCTGCTTTGACTCGTACTCRATAGTCTTTTCATCCGTGGGAAGGCTGGTGTCTCCACTGCGCTGATCTGAGCAGGGTCCAGCCTTCTCCGCGCTTGGCTGGTGGGAGAGGGGCCTTTCACCAGGACACCCTTCATGGGCTTCCCGAGTGCTCGGAGGAGCCCGGAGGCTTCTCCGTGTCCGGGTTTTGGGGAAGGGCACTCAATGTGCACTGCCACATTCGTGCTTTGCCTGCATGCACAGATCCCCGTGTCCGGGTCCTTCTCATCCACACRTCTGGCCCAACTTTATCACGTCTGCGCTAGCAAAATGCATGAGGKTCCTGGACTGGCTTTAAAGKAAGAGGAGGAAACGTGGGGAGRAGATGAACTGAGAGGTGAGATGCAGCCGCCGCGCTGCAGAGGCAGGTTGTGCATGTTCTCCTGACAAGCACTCGGTGCGAGTGCCTGCTTGYCCTCAGGAGCATCGTCCCCGCCAGGGGCTGAGCTGCACGTCACGTCGGGCAATTGAGGAAGACGGCGGGCTCTCGGTTCAGAGACACAGGAGAGATCGTCGGTACGTGTGATGCCCTGGCATCAGGTGTGGCAGTTAGCCAYGAGTCTAGAGATGCTTTCTAATCTTATGACTTTTCGCTCATCTCCTGATCCTGGAGGCCTGCCTRTTCCTGACCACGTGGTGCTGGGACAGGAGTGTGGGGCAGCTGGGCTTTCCTTATCCATCACGGCTGCTGCTGCTGGTGTTTTATTTGAGCAGTCTGAGGCAATGGTTAAGGCCTCTCTATCACGATGTAGTTTGTGCTTGTTCCTACACAACTTGGGTTCTTTTCCTCTCTGGATGCTCTTGTTGCCATTTCATTTAGAGCATCCTTTGGACGCTTCTTTGGAACTATTGCTGGAACTATTGGATCTATTGCTAATTTGTAAAGACGTTTGTCTGAGTGAAGACGGGGTTATTTTCTGTGACTCGCTGGTCACGGCAGTGACTGTTTATTGGCAGTGCTCAGGGACTTAGCTGGAATGGGATGCAGAGCTGGTGTATCCTTCAGTGTTCCCTTATAGGGTGCCACTCGTTCAATGAAGAAGGAAGAGCTGATGCCCTACAAAATACCTCACTYGGGACAGCTTTGCATAGTTTCCTTTGCTGGTTTGTGGTTTAYCTAATGCCGAACACCTCTGTTTTGGAGCAGGAAAGCTCCCAAAGGTGCACGTGGCTGCCCAAGCCTGGCTGCAGTCACTTCACAGATGCCCTTTCCCCAGGTCCGTGCTCCCTCTCAAGGGATGCAGAGGGCAGAGCTCAGCACCCAGTGACACAATTCTTAGCCAAACCCRGTGGCAAAACCTCCCTGGGATGGAAGGCCTCCCTTCCAAGCCCTCCTGCACCACGGAGCGAGGGCTGAAGTCTTGTGTGATTCCTCAGGGCCCTGAGCATCACAGCAGCGTCGGGACCGGGACGAGGAGCCCAAGTTCCCTGGTGGGGTCCAGGGCTGCAGTTTGGGGCCGAGTTTGCAGCCGTTGTAAATCCCGTGGAGCAGGAGCACTACGTTAGTTAATGCCAGATGAGGATCGGATCGCTGCCTTGCAGGCCAGACCATTGCACCGCTGCCCTGGCTCGGCTCCTCTTGGCTCTCCTTCCACCCCTTGCTCTATTTTGGTACAKCAGGTTTTTTAATTAGTGATTCTGTTGAATTTATAACGCATTGCAACTGCACATCCCCTGAGCATAAATAGTCAGAGCTCAGCGAAGAAAAGAGACAGTGATTTAAAGTCAGATAATTGTGGGCCCAATTCATAAAAATGTTATACTTTTCATGTAGGGAAGGGAACGTCCATGTAGTGTATTTGGAATTCATTGAATTTTCTTTCTTATGCATAAAAGTTGCCAACTGCTCATTACTCACTGAAGGGATTCATAACTCAAAAGAGGGCAGAGGCTGAAGAAAAATGAGCATGCCCTACTTAACGTGTAAAATTCAAATATTAAAAAAAAAGGAAAGAAAATCTGGCAAGGATATAGGGAAAGTAAATCATCCCTTTAAAAAAGAAACCTCTTATAATTACCTGAGTACAAGATTCATGACTGATAACTAGTCACAGCAAAGATATGCGCATAGCCTAACTTCAGCTTTTAAACAGCCCTCGTGATTATTGTTTCAAACAATGGCAAGTCTGTTTTCCTAACAAACTGTACACTTCAAACAGAGCTTTARTATATTTATTGGGGCAACCAGATGCAGGAAATAGATTATTAGGGGAGAAGATGTTCTTCCATTTACGGTGCTCCTCGAACAGAGAATACAGAGAAAACACATTAAGAAGCACTTCACATTTTTCCTTTGCTGTAACCCAACCCAGTCTTGCGCCCAGAAGAGCCGGCCTGCTTTGATCATTCCAGATCCATATTGACATGTCCCATGCCATCCTTCACTCTCTAATCTCTCAACACTGAGCACATTGAACACGTTGCCGTACACACATTCATTAGCTTACTGAGCGAGAAACCACGTACACTGCAGCAGAAACCACAACGAGACAAAAGTCATTGGTCAAAGACCATTTACATTCATTTTTTTGTTGCTCCTGTGTCCTCCAGGACRCATTTGTCGAGCGATTTGGGCTTGTCGGTGCTGGGCTTCCTTCCGCTTGCATGGGGACAGCGAGAAGGAGCAGCTTTATTTTGTTGTTTTTATTTCTGTAATTGCATGATGTTACTAGCATGACAAATTGCTGGTTCTTAACACCTGCATTGGCACTGATCTTGGATAGCGGAGAAGGCAGAGGGAACCGAGTGGCATTGGGCACTTGGTGCAACTCCARATGCCCGTTAAACTGATGGAGGTCCAGCGATGTGTTAGGAAACCKGAGCTGCCCTGTTCCGAACGGCAAGGCGGTGTGGGCTCGATGCAGTCTAGCCCCACAGCAACACCATTCAGGGGCTTGAACCCCTAGCTGGGCAGTAGTGCTGGTTGCAAATGGCTGGTAAAAACCTAAAGGACACTGAGAGCTTGTTTGAAAGCGCCGCGAGGGCTGGGCGATGCCTGAGCACCGCAGCACGAGTGCTTTCCGTAAGGCAGCGCGGCAGCACGAAGCRCGCTGCCCCGGCTGCAGCCGTTGGTGCTGGCTGACGTGGTACGGGGCCCCTCCAGCTGCTGTGAGCGCGGCTGCTCGCGTGGCTCCTTGCTCCTCTACCGGGGGGCTCACCCTGTCGTCCTCCGCTTGCTGGTCACACCTGGGGGCACCCGGCCGAGCTCCGTCTCCTCTTGCGGAGCCCGCAACCCCCCAAAATACATTAGGAAGTCTGGAGCAGCTGGCAGATAGAGCGGGATCTGAGCGTCTTGTGACTCTTACAGCTCACTAGTAGACATCCTGTAGAAAAGTGCAGGAATGGTTGCCATCAGTTTCAGTGGGAGTAAAGTAGAGCTTTTAATGAGGTCAGCTTTAAGGGCATGGGTTTGACATCAGAAGCAATTCCTGATGTGCTTGTTATCAGCTCCCCGAGGAACCTGAGCTTGCTTTCACAGCCTGCAAGGTACCAAATCCAACAGCTTATTCTAGAGTCTTCTTTCTTTCCTTTTCTTTTTGCCTTACAGACAAGATTCTTGGGCCAGGCTGGAAGACCTCATTACTAGAGACAGTCTAAGATATAACTCTGTGCTTCCTACATGCTGGTCTTGGGAGACTGGTGTTTAGAAGAAATACAGGTAACTCTGTCTATATCTCAGATTTCTAAAAGAGACAATGATTTCGCTTGGCAAAAAGCAGCAAGTTCCAGTTTCTTGTTACAGGATCCATTCAGGAAGACTGCAGCTACCAGGTCTAGTACCCATGCTAGTTCAGAGATGGACGGTTGCCTTCCTGCCACTGATATTTCCTCCTGAATTTTCATATGGATTTAACATTCTCTTTCCTTGCTGTTGCCAGGTAGTGTGCAGAGTTCATACTCCTGCTCAAGAGCTGGTGAGTAGCATCATAGAGATGACCACGTTTTAATAGTGCCCTGAGCCATACTGGCTACATAAAGTTCATTAAAATATTACCTGGGGTAAGAAGAGCTGTGTGAACATAAGATACTTTATTATTTTATTGGGCATCTGATTTGTGTCTCACTTGCGCAATGTTTTCTCTGAATTGACCTTATTGCTCTCATTGAAGTTTGCTAACCATTTACACAGATCCGAATCAGTCCGTGTAATTATGTATCACAATTATCAGCTGCTGTAAATTGGTGTTGGTCCACTGGAGTCTAATTACACCACCTAAGAAGCTGACTCATTTGTTATGACTTTGTTATACAATAGGCTGCAGCTAATTATGCTGTGTGTATACACATGCGTGTTGGCGTGCACTTCCCGCCTCTCTTTATCCCCTTCCCTTCCCCATTGCTTCCCCAGTGTTTCCAATTATACTAGTTATTTTGCTCCCCATGAAAACAGCTTCCGAGAGGCGCTTTGGGGAGCCTGGAAGGATCCAGCAGTGTGGAGGCTTGATTCTGTGGCCTCGGGTTTGCTGTGATCTGGAGGTGTCAAATTGCCTGCGTTTTCACAAATCTAACCTTTCAACACATGTCAGAGTCAAATTTATAGCTGGATGTGTTCTTAGAGCCGATTCGTTCGAACATTCCAAGTGGGGATTTTTGATCATCCCATGCTCTAAAAACACCCACAAGGGGATGTTTTTTGCTGGAGCGGGTGCAGCAGCGACAAGGGGAATCGCTGGAGATGACCCTTGCCGATCAAGGCAGGGTGAGGACTGGCTGCAGGTCGTAGCCGTGCGTTTCTGTCACTCTTTGGGTTTAAGGAGGTCCTGCCCCCGGAGCCTGTGCCTTGCCTTGCAGAGCGAGCCGCGGTGCGTGGCTCTCCGTGCCGGGGCTCCGGCCGGCGGGCAGAGCTCGTCCCGCAACGTGTTCCAGGCCGCTCGGAGACACGTCTGCGGCGGCGCCGCGTGATCCCGACCGGCTCGTCTGGCGGCTGGCAGCAAGTTTCAACTGTTACTGGATCGACTGCGGAGCGCTACCAAGGACGGCGCGTTGGCTGTGGGAGGTGCGAGTGTCCAGGTGAAAAGAACATGCCATAGGTATATCCAACGCCAGGAGCAATTCTCGGGAAACAGCTGGAATTCCCAGAGGCTGAGACATTTAAATGGGGCATATTTAAATGTAAATAGCCTTTTCCTTCGGCTCAAAAGCTCTGGGAGCAGATTGCCGTTTTCTTGGCTTGTTCTGCGTGTTGGTGTACGCGGCCCCTTTGCTCCCTGCTTTGCTCTGTGTTGATGGTGATGATGTGGCTTGCTGACTGACGGGGATGTGACCGTGCCGGCGCTCCCCTTGCCGTCGGGGCAGTGCTGGCCCGCGCGGTCGCAGAACGTGGCCCCGTCCAGCTCCTGCGTCCTCGCGGGGCGGTGCGGTTTCGGCGGGCGGGCTCGTGCGTGCTGCAGCGCTTCGCTCGCGTGGTGGTGGAGACGTCGGCTTTTCCACGGGTGGTGGCCACGGAGCGTGGCAAGGGGATGCGTCATAGGAACAGTGGCAGCGAGTGGGGTCCGTGATATCTTGGAGGGCTGGTGCGAGTGAGATGGATTATGTTAATGCAAACGATGCATAAACAGCACTAAAAACTCATCTTGTGTTTAAGAGAGCTCCGTGCTGACTTTTGCCTTGCCTCTGTGCTGAATTCTGTGTCCGATGGGGTCGCCTTCTCCATCCCAGCAATCCAGGCAGATATACCACGGCACTGAGTATAGTCTAGAGAGGTAAGGGGCAGTAACACTAACTTTACTCAGCCTAGGACACGAGTGCTTTCACCACTGCTTCCACACTTTCTCCCTCATATGGTGCTAACTCTCAAAGGCAAAGGCTCCCACCTCAAGCCCTAGTTGTCATCCAGCTCCATTAAATTTTGTGAACAGCATGAGACTGGGAAATACTTCAGACTCCCCCAAAGAAAGGTTAACTTTGCAACTTTGTGTTTTCCTGATCCGTGGCACACTTTTCAGGTAGGTCCTCGAGATCAGGACATCTCCATTTCTTCCAAAGCTGCTTCTGCAACTTTGCATTGTCCAGGCTCTAGGTTCCTGTTGTGCAATTACAGTTTTAAAAAGAGGGATCTTCTGTCAGATACTTCCACTTAGGTGAGCAACTGATAAACAGATTAGATGTGAAACAGTGGGRGTAAGCAGGCTAGCAATTAAGCCATCAAAGCAAACCTACAGCAGATTTTATTAAGGGCCAAATCCTGCAGTTTTTACTGAGGTTTAGCCCAGTTACTCTAACATAGTCAGTGAGGCTGTGCTCTCGTCAGTGTGACAATTGCAAGAAGTGACCCTGACCCTCTCTGCAGGTTGTATTACAGCCTTCGCCTTCGGTTCYTTTCTAGCTTTGTCTGCTTTTACTCACTGTGTGGATTTATTAGTCACTTGTAATTTCTTTATTGATTTCTGTTAAACTGTTTCCTGGCTCRTAATCTTGGCAACCTACTTCTGTTGTTTAAACAAGCCTGCTTGTCAAGCAGGTTTTCCCAATGTCGCTGTTCTAGCATTAGCTCTGTTATTGAGTAATGTTACTTCTTATCCGGGATGAGATCAGACTTCATAACAAGTGGATCAAAGCTGTGAAGTTCAGATCCCAAATCAGAGCTGGATACAAGTGTTCCTGAAATTTGAGGATGTTTGAGTTCTGGTTTGACCCTGACGTGGAGAAAGATCCAGGCAGTGAAGTTCAGGGCTGGATTCRTATTCATTAATAACAAAAGTTTCTAATCTGGTGTTTGGTATCAGATCCATCTTTGATAACGAATGGTCAAACAYGATGAGTGCTGAAACTGTCCAACGAAGAGGCTTGATGCTTGCTGCGATGTGGCCTAAGATTTCCCTGCAGAGGCTCTCGTTTTTTGAAGATCATTTATCCTGTAACTAGTGCAAGCAGTTCAAGAAACCCAGCCAGTAAATAGATAGAAACTGGAGAAGCACCAAAGGGCCAAACTTCCTATCAGGGGACTTTGGTTCATATTAAATACTACATATTTCTAAAAATGCTACTCRGATTTCCCCTCAAATACCCATGCACTGTTACAGTAGTCCAGTCCATAGGAAAGCCAGAAGTACAGAAACCTCATGTGAGAACTGCTGGCCTGAAGACTGTGTTGGGCAATGAAGCGGTGCTGGTTTGCTCATCTCTGACCCGGGTGTTCAGATGCATTTTCTGGGTGCACACTCAAACATCGGAGCCRCTGCAAAGGGTTTGAGATCTTGAGGCATAAGATTCAAATCCAGAAAAGAATATGTCACCTCTATGCCTCCRTTTCAAAAGGAACTCCTCAGAATGCCTTTTGACAGCTTGGATAACCTCATGCTGTAGTTATAGGTAAGGAATTGTACCGTTGTGAATGATTTGTTTCATAATTTTTAGTAACAAGAGTGACTTTTTCTGTATAAACACACTTTTACACTAACAAATATGCAATCTATTTCAGCCAAAAAGAAACACCAAGTGTAATAACTGTCACTAGAATCATTCTGGAAAGAGTCGTAAATTGTGTAATTGTGGCTTGCTAGTTTATATAATCTAGGAAAACTGATGTAAACCATTGAACTCTGAAGTTTATTTCRTGCCAGAGCTTAAATGAACTCTCTGTTCCTGCTCTCCATGCGTTAATCTCTGATGAAAAAGGACGTGTCAGTAGACTCTTCATGAAGTATTTTTAAGTATTTATATGACATGGATGTTTTTGACTATAGTCTCTGCAAACTAGCCAACTTGTTTCCATCTGTTAATTGCATTAAAAGAACCTGTGTTCCTCTTTTTCTCCTCTCTCCTAATACAGAACAGCGTTAAGGAATCATCATCTTATATGGACCCATTACTATGATGGCCTCGTGAGCATGTCACTTCCTACTTTTGCTCTTCTTTATTACAATGGATTTCATACTGAAAAGCTTTGATAACGCTGACATAAATCAAAAGGTTCTTAGGAAGTAAATAGGATTTTCTAATAATGCAGCCAATATTGTTATAGGTTCCTAGCTTGCAGTTACATGCATTATAACCGTAGCTTGAGTTCTATAKGAGAGGGGACAGGACCAGAAGTAGTATACATATACCATATACATGTACCCGCTGTCTTTGTAACTGTAGCTTAGAGGGGCATTTCTTCCAGCGTGTGAAGCATTGCCCCTCGTGTGCACCTTGTTGACTTCTCCTCCTCTGTAACTATTGCAGTGAGATATCATGRAGATCCCTTTCATGTTGAAAAGATACTCCATTGAAAGGTAATTTCCAGGGCTCAATACCATTGATATCTCTTATTGATTTCAATGGGCTTTGCAGTGAAAGTAGCATTGCATCCAATAATAACGTGAGGAGCAAATGTCAAGGTTAGCAGAAATATTCCTGTCTTTCTGTCTCTGCTGGTTTCCTTCCTCCTTTATCAGYTGGCCCGTAAAGATTAGTTATTAGGTTTTGTTCCCAAAGATCTACAGCAAGCACATCTGAGGAGAGGAGGAGATGGAGAAAGTTTCCACTCTTTCCTATTTTCCTGGGTATTTTTWAAATGATTTTCATGTGTTCAGCCTGGCTATTGCCAGTTAAAATCAAAGCAGGAAAAAAAGTTTAACGTGTAGTGTTTAGCTAATTGCCAATCTCTGAGCAGTGCTGTAAATTCCAGCAACTGCACATAAAGGTAATTTGGGCTCTGTCCCTATTTTTCCTGCTGAGGTCAGTGCAAAAGTATTAGATGCAAATGGGAGTGCAGGAAAATGGATACTTTTATTTTACAGTGTCTCTGGGGATGGAGAGGGGGAAAAAAAAAAAGGTGGGCTAACACAGAGACCCCTTTATTCTGAGAGGGTAAATTTTGTGCTTATAAGATGTTTTTGACCCAAATATATCATGTATGTAGCCTTGTCTGCATCCCTGCACGTAACATTTATGTCTGAAAGGGATGAGTGAATTTAACAGACGCTGCTGGAAATACTGTCCTGGAAGCCCTATGCAAAATACCTGACATATTTCCGTGCCAATGGGAGTACCTGTCTGTGCTTTCCCAGCATGTTGTAACACCTTTCGTTTCTGTCTGGTCGCGTTTAGACCGCATGGCCCTGCTAACTGCAGTAGAAGATTTTAAAGAGTCCTAAAATGTGTGCTTAGACAGTGCCAGATTCCAAGCACAGGAGAGAATCCCGGTGCCAATTTATTACTAATTGTCCCTTCTGGCTGTGTCTGTTAGTCTTCTTGGAACAGCCAACCCTACAGATCCCYGTAAATACTAATCTTCTTATACTTGAGGTATCAGGTTTTCTTTGATGTTCCCAAACATGTTGACGCTTATCTTGGTTGAAGGCACAATCCAGACACAGTTATCCCCAATAACAGCGTGCCTGCGTCTTCGCTAGCTGGTGCCGCGGCMGCTGTTAGCAGCAGAGCAGAGGTCCGTGTGCTCACAGCGACGTTTCAGCCTCATCATGACCCAWTAACTTGACCACATACTCTCTGTGAACCTGATCTCACCTGTGTCTCCATTACTTGATCATCCTAAAAAATTGCTAATTAACAAGTGCATGTTAAAAATAATAAAGGAAAGGAGGGAGGAGAGAGAGATTTTGATGTTTTCCATTTGACAGGGTATTATGTCATGAATAATATAATATGCATTTCAAGATCTTGTTAATTTTGATGTGATAATGAATGGGAATTCCTAGTGGAGTTTTTTGTCCAGAAATATGAATGGTATTAGCTCAACAGTTATATGATTAAGCAATAAGACCTGCTGAGGCAGGCACTACTGGGGGATGATTGACTGCTTTAATTGATTGACATCCAGAGGTAAAGCCAAGGGCACCAATTTACAGATCAGGTCAATTATCTCCTGGTAATGCCCACTTGGTATGTCTTATTACTATGCTAATATTAACTGTTATTGAAACATTTTAATGAGTTTTTAATTTAAAAGTGGTAAATTTAAAAAGGGCGAACATTAAATTATTCAACTTGAAGTAATGGGAAGTGAAATATTCTGCTTTGCTAATGGTGATGTAAAAGTTTTGTTTTGCATACCAATACTCGTGGAGCTGGTTTCGTTCCTCTCCAGGGGAAGGCGAATGCTGCCCGATGTTTAATAAGGACTCGTGGCAGTGCAGAGCGAGGGGCCCAGCGGGCACCCGAGCACGCGCCCGTGCCTGGCAGGTCCCCCAGCGCTGCCACATCCCAGTGGTGGTGGAGAAGCCGCCTCGGGAGAGCCGGGCAAGGCCGTATGGCYGGGAGGGCAGCACCAGGTCCCCCTGTGCTCTGCTCGCTGTTCCCAATGAGATCCTGCTCCTACAAGGTAAACCAGCCTCTCTCAGGGAAGACCCGATGTCCAAGTGCTCCAGGAGTTTCTGCAGAGAAAGGGATGCTCTCCGTGCCAGAGAGCCCAGCTACCAGGGCAGGGGATGCATCCAACTCCGCTCCAGGTGCACGGACCCGCGCTGAGCACCCGGTTGTAGACAGGGATAGACCTTCTGCTAAAGATGTCAGGTGAGGAAAAGATCCATCCGCTGCTCACCAGGGAGGAAACCTGCCTGCAGATAACCCTGAGGCTTAAGGGATTTCATCCTCA
Source organism: Eudromia elegans (assembly GCA_003342815.1). Taxonomy (NCBI): domain Eukaryota; kingdom Metazoa; phylum Chordata; class Aves; order Tinamiformes; family Tinamidae; genus Eudromia; species Eudromia elegans. The sequence goes on along the minus strand of PTEX01000072.1, from coordinate 1,579,439 downwards.
TTCCCTACAGGAGCGAGATTAACCACTGGATGCCTGGAAAATGGCATCACGAGGTAGGACGTGACAAGTAGGGTGTCTGTCTTCAAGAAGAAGAAAGGTGAGGGAATGAAGCCGCAGGAAACTCCGCTGCAGTCGGTGCAACTCGAACTTCCACGTGAATGAATAACAGTAGCCATCAAGCCAGGCATAAGTAGTCAGAAGATAACAGGAAATAAATGACAGTCAGCACGAGTCTGTCAAGAAGGAACGATGCCCAAGCAGTCCGATGCCCGTCCACGACAAACTTGTGGACGGAAGGCAGAGGCAACATGCAGGGTTGTAGTCAGGCTTTGGCATCATCACACGTACCGTTTGCATGTGAAATCTGGGGAACTGCTTGGAAAGCTGCACCGAGGGAGTAGTTGCTTTCAAAAGAAAGGGGGATTAAAACCAGTGGGGCTCCRTGGGCTTCTGCTGCAGGCCCTGTGCTATTCAGTATTTTCATTAGCTACTTGGATCATGTATCTCCAACCCTGGGAGTACTTAAGAAAATGTCAGACAAATATCTGACAGGCATGACACAGAGCAGTTGATCCAGCCTTCAGGCAGGAGCGTGAACCGGGTGACCCCCGCGGTCCTCCCAGTCCCATAGTCCTATGTCTTGCATCAGAATATTTCAGATAATATGCCAGAATATAGCCTGGAATGACTGAGATGCAGGAAAATATTCTCTTCCAGCAGGTCTATTATGTGGGTTGTAACCTCTAGCTGAAGGGTGGGGGGAGCGAGGGATGCAGTAACATCTTAAATCACCGCTGTAAGATTCAACAGAGCTCATCTGTCAGCAGGTCTTGACAGGAGAGTCCTTCTAAAAACAAAACAGGACTAGCAGGACTGCAGAATGGGGCTTTTTTTTTCCTCTCCCCTTCTCCCTCCATTTACTCTTTCTATCAGCCCTTAKTTGAGGGAAGACAACCTCAGTTATGCTCAAGTTAAGTCAAACTTTCCAAGCTACAAAGTTTCATTGAGCACCAAATGACACCCAGCCAGCCTGCCTGTCCCCAGCTGACGTAACACGGTGGGACTTGTGTCTGGGACCTGCACAAATACCCGTTATCCATCTCGCAGGTAAAAGAAAGTTAAACCAAAGATTGAGGGAAACGTGCGTGATGTCAGACCAGCTTTACTCCCCTGTTTGGTGGTGCAAATTGCTCAGTGGTAATAAAGCCAAACTGTAACCAAAGCAGTAAATAACTTATATGTTACTGGGGTCAGTACTTCAGACAATCTATAAAAAAAAAAAGAACCTTGTAGACATGGAGTGGGACCTGGGACCCTATGAGTGCTCTGAGGTGAATGGATGGAAACAACCACGTGAGCACCAAGTATTTAATCATGCTGAAAACGTGGCAAGAGGTAAGTGGGAATCTTTTCCAAAGCTTGAAATACSTGTTTGTACAATGTACAGTAAGGATCCAGAGTTACCAAAAAGCTAATTTATGCCATTAGCTCTGTGCTGCATTTGGATTACATAAATAAAAGCTCTAAATAGTTTCAATTCCACATGTGCATTTTCAAAATACCTTTTGTTAATGCTCTTGACTTTGGAATAGCTTTTACGGGCAAGGGATCAACACTGATGTTGAAGATGAATTTCACGCTGCTCTTAATCCGTGCCGTGAAGTCGTTCAAAAGTCAGTGAAAGATCAGTTCCAGTTCAAGCCACGCTGATGCCCTAATCTGCATGCTGTCATCAGGCAATAGTGCGCTTGGAATGTGCCATATGGGAGCCTGGCAGATGTTGCGCCAACTGCCTTTTCCTTCCTGCTTCCTGGTTTTTCAGCAGTCATATGCTTTTTCACAGCAGGGTTCAGGAATGGGATCCAACCAGCTCCTCAGTGGGTGACTGGCTGGAACTTGCCTCGTTTTGCCTCTTGCACGCGCGCGGCTCCCTGCAACGTGCTGTTGTTTTCCCGAATCCCGAGCCGTGTCAGAGCTTATCTTGCAGCAGTATCCCTGTTGCTTCTGTATGTAGCCACATGAGCTGTGTGGTTGCCAGTGGCTTTGGGGATAGATAATTTTCCAGAGATGCAAAATTCCAGCTAATGCTGCTGTTTCTGTTGGTGGGTGGCTGCAATGAGCTCCATCAAGTCATACAGCATTTTGGGGTTGTTTTTTTTTTTTTTTCCTGGCTCTTTTGGGCTCTAAACCTGCTGCGAGGTCCAGGAAAAGTGTTCTCTGGTAGGTCAGGTGAGAGTGAGTCTCAGTGGAGTTCACTAGAGCATCAGCTCTGTGTGCAGAAGACACCATGGTTGCTTGCCTGACAAACATAACCGGGCAGCATTGCATGCTCTTGTAAAGTGTTTGTTTCCAGATGTGAGTAAATGCAGAAAAGCATCAATCTTTGATGCACGTGCAAGAAATGGGCTAGCATAATGCGATGCCCTCATGGAGTATGTATATGTGTGTGTGTGTGTATATATATCTATCTCTCCAAGTGTATGTCAATCAGTTGAACAGGAGGTAAGGCACTTGCCTTCACAGGGTGGAAGGACAGTGTGTCCTACAAATAACCAGGCGTAACTGGGTTGTGCCAARTGTTATGCCAGTGTAGCCGAGTGATTTATTTCGTTTAGCTCCATCACTGACAAGCCTACCTTTCAAATCGCTGGAGCTGTAAGTAAAGGAAGGAAAATGCACATCGTGCCTGTATAGGCAATTTGTGCCAAACTATTCAAAAGCAATACGGGTTGTCAGCAAACAGGGCTATTTGCTGTGTACTGGTATCTGCTGTATGTCGCATATTATCTGTAACAACTCTGCAATTCGTTCTTTAGCTCTTGTTCTTTCTCTTTCATCACATTAGATTATGTAGAGTCACTTCAAGGTAAATTTTTAAAACTGTGTGGGAGATGCATGTTGGAGAAAAGCTAAGGAGCAAATATCTTGAATGTTTTTTAGCACAGCTCCATCTGTCACCTAGTTTGACAACTTACCTGTTCATGTCACCCCTGTCTCACGCTGCTGTGTTGAGTCATATTGTGTTATCTCGGAATAACATATTTTGGAACCAGGGCTGGCTTAAAAATACTGCATATTAGTAATTCCAGGGCAGGCTTCCCCGCGTGAAGGATGGGTGGTTTGTGGCCACGTGGCCACCTCTGAGGAGCGCCGTAGTCTCTTGAGCCCACACGGTGCCCCCAGGGCCGAGGGACACAGTTACATGGAAGGATTAGACCCCATCCCCTGCTAATACTTGGTCTTGCCAAGCGGCTCCTTGCAGACCATGCCTGGTAACAAGGCAGCTGTGAGTGCTCGGAGATGACAGGGGTGTAAATAGTCCTCTAGCCCTATAGAAAGTAACCTGTAGGCTCTTGGGGCAGCTGTGGCTGTGTTTTGCAGCTATTGAGGGAGCCTTGCGATGAGGACTTGGTCCCCACACCTCGCCATGCTGGTGTCAACGCTGTCCTTGGGCCAGGTGGGAGGGGGGTGTTGAGTCTTGGCCGTGCTGCCCCCAAGGTCCTCCCAGGAGGGATCCGCACTGCTCATAGGTTTGGGGACACCAAGGATGGCCTCATTACTGTCCGTGAGCTGGTTTGCTCTCAGCCAGCTCCCTTCCCGTTGCTGTACAGGTTCTGCCACCTTAGTTTAAAGCAGGTTTTCCTGGGCTAGCACTTGCCTGAAGCAACGGGAAGTGGAAGATGCTCAGAGGCACCTCCTGAGCTGAGGAGCATCCAGCGTTCGTAGCAGCCAGAGGCCCTTGAGCAGGGGGCTGAGGAGTCCATCATCTGGCATGGGTGGTACATGGGCTCCTCCGCTCAGCTTCAGGAGCTGTAAGGGTGGTTTAACATGTCTTCTGTCCAGTTTCCCCAGCACTTCCCTCATTCCATGGGAGCCCGGTGCTCATGTGGAAATGCAGGAGGAGCTTGGGGCCCTCTTGGAGGCTTTCCGTCCTCCTGACGTGCCCAGAGCCCTTGCTTCTATGCCTGAGCCTGGTGTACTGAGTAAGATGGGGGGTGTAAGTTGGGATTCTGTAAAACGTGACAACTTCAGCTAACATCTGCATTTCCTTTACGGGCTTGAGGTGACGCCACGTCACCCTCATCCAAGCTGCAGGAGGTTCAGCACTGGGAAGGTGGTGGATCCAGGCCAGTTCTCCTTGCCTAAGACTGTGGCCCTCCCCACCCTGCTCCTCCTCCTCCCTGAGAGGCATGGTGACCACCTAGACCCCCAGGCCCAGGAAACCTCTCATCTCCACCTCTCTGCTGCTGGCAGCACTCGGAGACTTCAGCAGTGGATGCTGCCAAAAGTTTATCTTGGGATCAAACATCAGGTGTTATAAAGGTCATTAGTGTTTTCCAGGTAATGTTCTGTTTGCTTCTCAAGGCCTCTGCCAAATTTCTCCGAGGTGTGCTTATAAAGTGCTCCGGATACCTCCTACAATAAAAGGGGTAGCAGGTTTCTAAAATGATTTGTGATACATGGGAAATGTCTCCCAAGAGGCTGTGTTTATTACCTGGAGTTGTTCAGGTTGGCTATGTCACTAACTGCACTCTTTCTCTTGGAATTAAAAAATATATATTGTTTGTATTTTAGTAGTTTTGCAAGTTAGGAGTGTTAGATTAACCAAAATGTGCCCCCATCTGTTAAGTTTCACAGTCTGTCCCGGCAGGACGTTGCTGTTACAATACAGTGATTGTGGGATGACACGTATCACTCCTGGCTGATATTCCATTCCTGTGGCGATCAGTGCARCTGGTTTGGGGATTCAGAGTTGGGTGCAAGGCTACCTGCAGAATGTATGCATCAAAGGACGTGTTCAAGGAATAGWAACCAAGATTAAAACAGGTTAGTCGGGCATGGTGATGATAGGGTTTTGTTAAATTTTACAAATACGCACTCAGGATTGACACATTTTCCTAATCAGTCCATGCAAATTTCATCAATATTGGTCACCTGCTGCTTGTCTCCCACCCCCAAGTGCTTTCTGYTGGAGTCAAGTGGATTGCTTGAGTCTTGGTCACACTGAGCCCGTGTTCATGGGGCGTCTGCAAGGAGCAGCTATAGGAGCAGCTGAGGGGGTAGCTGTGTCCAGGTGGGTGGAAGAAGGGAAGAGGAGCTCTTTGGCTGCTATAGCTGCAACTAGGCTGGATTTGCAAACCCTGTCTTAGCTGTTACCAACCTCCTTCAATGGAGGACAGAGAATGCAGGTATTTTTTATTTTTTTTATCCACCCATGAGTTTTTGGAAGTTCGCACCATTGTGGTTGATTTTGTCATTGCTGCAACAGAGTCTGCTTGTTGGGAAATATTTATGTATATGTATTCAGMCGAGTTAATTTACACTGTTTTGTTCTCAGCTGCCTTAATGTTGTTTCTGCCTTTCTAGCATTGAGATTTTTGTCTCCAAGTACTGGGGTCTTTAGAAACGGTCCCGCCAGGGAAGCATACAAGGAGGGCTTTGGCTTACTTGGCTCCTAATGTGTTCTTCTTCATTAAACTCCAGCTTGCATTAGGCTTTCAGGATCCTGGTTTTGATGCAAACTGCTCCAACTCATAAACCCCTATCATGTTATCAAAATATATTCTAYGTACTGGTTTTAAGCTGCAAATTTTGTAGTGCTGGAGGTACGGGAGATTTTCTATAACGGTGTTCTTGGGGACTGTATTTGTCCACGTCAATCAAYGCTGCAAAATATGTTTTTGAATGGGGGGAATCTGTCTTCAGAGCAAAGAAGCAAGAATACTGGGATCCAGGCGTAAATAATTAAGGCCAGAGCCCTAGCTGGTGTGAACAGGAATACCTAAATTGAGGGTTATGTAGCACGTGTTACCTGCTCAACATGAACTTTTATATTACAGCTGTGATAAAGCACTGACCTTATGTTAACTAGTGCCAAGTAGACTCTGTGTGTTGTAGCCACTTCCCGCACACACACGTACTGTTGGGATGTTTTATTAGACTTCAGAATTCACACAGGACAGGCATTCCTGATAAACTGTGTTACCAGCACATTGTTTAGTCTTAAAATTGAAGAAAAAGGGGAATGGAAAGCATATTTCACAATATTTATTTCCTGCAGACCTTAGAATAGACCGATATCCTTCCTAWACTTCTCTGTAAGCATTCAGGTATAATTTGGATGGGTTAAGTATAGAGATGAGAGGTCATTTTTCAGCTACATGAAAGAGGTTTATAATGTTCCTTCAGTTTCAGAACAGAAAACAGAGTGTATGTAAAAATATGTCTTGTAATTTAAAGAGCATTTTTCAAGACTGCGTATTGGTTAAAAGCCTCCTATGGCTGGGCTACTCAAAATATTGGTTGGCAAAGAGTATGAAGAAGGTGGCTCCTGCAAACGCCAAGTCTGTCTTGTGTGATATTTAAAAGGAAATATAATAGGTACCTTTCAGTCCATAATAAGTCTCTCAGGTTAAATTCCGCTTCAGTTTCCATTTAGCCTTTCAACCCAAACAAGGGAAAGGAAAGGTTTAAATAGCAAAGATGCCTTTGCCTTGAGTGAGTAGTGTAAACCTGCGGTTTAAGTCTTGGTTCCCAGTTCCCAGTAAAATGYGTTGCTCTCTGCTCCGGTGCTAGCAAGTAAGTGAAAGCTGCAAAGGTAATTATAGTAAATCTTCTCTTGGTAAACAGCAAAGGAAAAGATTAATGAGATCCGTTGTCAGGAAAGGGTTTTTTCGCCTAATCTTYTTGACCTAAAGCTGGTGTCAAGGARATGAGGGAGCTGGAAGCTTTGRGGAGATGGAGAGCGCTCRRTGCAGCTCCTAGGAGGACATGGAAGCACTTGGGCTTCCAAAAGGAACCAAGCTGGTCAAGCAGGGCTGCCCAGCCAGGCCACAGTGTGCACTTAGGTGCTGTCTCCAAAGAACAGACTTCCATGGAAGCTAAAGGTGTGGGGGAAACGTCTCTCGTCCTTCATCCCGGGTAGCAGCCGCTTSTCCTCCTCCTCCTCATGCAGAGAGATGCAGTGTCCCGGAGGCATCCATGAGAGATGATGGGGCCCTGCAGCCCCAGCGTACATGATGGAAAGATGGAAAGCTCCATCTGGGCTTTCCCCCTTGTGGAAGCGTGCTCGTGTGGGAGGCCGGGATCATCGTGCCAGGTGAGCCCTGGAAAAATCCTCAAACTCTGAAAGAGAGGAGGGGCAAAGCGAGACGTTCCCAAAGCGGAGCCATGTCTTGTCCCATGTAACGTGGTGAGGAGGAGCCTGCTGGGTCTCGTTCTGCAGCAGCGTCCCACCACCCTGCCAGCTGGAGCGCTGAGTGCAAGGGCAGAGCGCGTGTTGGGACTGCCCCAGAGCACATCTGCATTAATTACGCCTCTTAATTTTTTGGATAAAAATCAGGTGCTTATTATTTATGATGCAAACACTGCTCTTTTATTTATGATGATGATGCTGATTCTGCCCAGATTGTGTTGGTTTTCATGCTCTTAAAAGCAGTTCTGAAAAACGTGGCGTCTTTCCATGTTTTTGGAGAACCAGAAGGAAATGGCTCTTCCCTGGCCTGGTACCAYAGTTGAACAACTGAAAAGGAAAATCACAGTTTGTATTAATGGGAGGGGGGAGGTTGTTTCAAATTTTTAGCAAATCTGTGAAATAAATTGCAATAACTGAGTGCTATACACATCAAAGCCMTACAAATTATTAGCCAATTAGTCTTGAAAACATTTCTGTGAGGCAGATAAGTTAACTGCTAAGCTAACCAAGTTACGGGAAAGGTAGATTTGTCAAAATGAGTGCCAGCCCTGCAACCAAAAAAGGAGATATCATTTAAACTCTGCGATGATAAATACAAGTTGAGARAACACGATTTGCCTGCACGCGTTATCTGTAGGATTAAATTTAGTGTATAAAGGTAATATATTCTCCAAGTATTTCACCGGGAGCTCGTGCACGTTATTAACTTAAAAATAGCTCATTTATTTTCGTAGTTCACTTTAGTAAATAAAATGCAGTTGAGCAAACCGTGTGTAACGTAAAGCATGTCGGTAATCTTTATGTACCATGCAACCAGCGTGTTTCGAAAGTGAAAAGTCTGGCCCGTCGCTCTGTCCCTCGGGCCCTTCTGTCCCCTGGACTGTCCCTCGGTGAAGGCCACGTGGCTGTGACTGTGGTGACACCAGGACTGAACTCGTGTTTTAGGGCAGACCAGAAGCACAGGCAGATGTTTCTGAAGTTGACTTAGAGCTTCACAACTTGCTCCTGTTTGATCAGGATGTTTGAATTTAATMTTATTTTCTCCTCCCTGTCCCGTCTCATTAATATTAATCCTTGCCTCTGCACTAGTACAAGGTATGGGAGCAGTATCAGCGGATGCTGTAGAGAAATTATATTCATAACTGTAAATACAATTGATTGTGGTCTCAGCATTTGAGCACAATTGTACACATGGGCTCTGTTAGCTTGTGGAGCGATGTTTTAGTGCCAGCCTCATTGATAACTAAAGGTATGAAATTCAGCTCTGATAAATGGGAATTYGTAGCTTACAAGTGATGTTGGCTAATAGAGATGGGCTGGAGGTCACAAGGATGGGGAGCTGGGCTTGCTACTCAAGCTGGGAAAAGCAGAAATCCCCAGGAAAGGGACAATCATTTGTGAAGCATCAGCAGCACAACATTGTCCTGCAGCAGAGGGGGARAGGCTGAACGCTCGGAAAATGCAGCTATATCCTGTAATAACAAATACAGAGCTAAAGGAGAAAGAGCAGTATGGTTAGTATTTGATAATATATCTACCCTCAAGCCACTGCTGAAAGACATTCTAGCTCACACTAGATTTAAGATGGATGAGAAGTTTGCTGTCAAACAGGCAAGGCTTAAAAGAGTGGAGGAACTGAAGGTTTGATCTTTAACACCAGATGGAAAAGGGAAAGATGAAAGAAAAGTTAATCAGAGACTTTTCTTAAGCTCTGCTGATTRCTGGAAAGCTTTTGACATGGTCTGTAGTATGCAGGAGTGAGTGGTGAGCCTTGATATTAACCAGCTCACCTATCGGGGGCTTTCCCCCCAGAGTTTAACAACTCGGTTGATAGCCGGCTGGTGAGCTGCTACATTCTCCATGGCAGAACTGACAGGGTGTTTTCTTGCCTTGCGGCTCTCCTGAGCAGCACTAGCAAGCGTTCCCTTTCCGAGTCGCCGTCACCCTAGCAGTGCCCGCAGCGGGTGGGAAGAGCCGGGAGGAGAAGGTTGGGTCCTCTTGGCCGGGGTGCAGCYGCTCTAGGTCGGCGTTTGGAGGGCGACTGCGAGGTCGGAAGGGGCTCACGTGGTCTGACTGTGGCTTCGGCAGGCCAAGTGCAGACCTGTGCAATGATTTAGCAGTATTGGTTGGTTCTGAAGACGCCTTTTCCTGTTGTGGTTTCTTCGGACCATGTGGGACGCTCCTGGGATTTCCTGGGCTGCAAGGGAGGAGAGAGCAGAAGCACTGAGCACCCTTAGAGATGGATCAGTCCTTTCYTGGGAGCTTCCATCTAGAGGGAAGTTTATAAACACTGTTGTTGGTCACTTCTGGAGGAGCCAAGAGAAGCGGTTCGTTGGGCAAGGAGGGTTCCTGGGCACCTTCTGCACTAGGATGATCCAGAGGGTTATTGCCAATGAGTGATAGCGCCCAACCAGATCGGTACCGTTTGTCTTTCTGAGATTTAAACAGATAAACCATCACCTCTCTGGCCTCATCTTGGCGACTTCCTGCTCAGCAGAAGATGAGAACAATATTATCCATAGTTTGCATATGGACAACGGGTGTGCAGAAGACTACGGGATTTGTTCCAAGGTCATGCTGTCTGTGCCTCGGAGTTGAACCCCCTAAACAAGACCCCCTTCCCTCATTCTCGTATCTCATGTCTATGAATATCTTTCCCTTATGGTTTAAGCTGGTCTCCTGGCTCCCAACTTTGAAGCAGTTTCCTGCTCTTCCATGGCAGGAGTTCTTAGCTCATCCGTTGAAAGCATATGGGCTTTTCCTAAGCAAGCAAGTGAGGCTACAAGCTTGGAAAGGCATGTGAACCAGAGCTTGAAACTCGGCCAAACAATTTGTTCTGGCTTTAATCAAGATGTCTTCTTTTAACTTCAAATATCTTTTTTTTTTTTAAAATCCCTTATCAAAACTTCTAGTGTGACACTATGAAATCAATAAATGCTACCCGTCATTCAACGCAGAAGTACTTCAAAGCAGCCTGAGTGATAGCCATTATTTTATTTTTAAAAAATACTCATCAAAGTGTTGCAGTTAAGATGGCAAAACAATATTAATAGCAACAGAGAAGTGTGCTGGTTACAGTTTGAACTTGTAAAATCCCACAAACTCTGCTACTGTTTTTTCCATGTGGAGTTTCCCTTTTTCTGTTCCTATATCGACACCTTTAATAATTCCTTTTTTCTTTGTTTATTTTATGTTTTGTTCTCATCCTAACTAGTAAGTTAGTCTTGGCAACATTACTTTTAATGTATATGTTCGTTTGGTTCATGGAAAATGTGATGTTATGTTGGACCTTGAGGACACAGTTACATTGCGGGGCCAGATCCTCATGCCTGTGGTCCCATGTCAGGAATCTGTCCCCATTCAGCAGCACAGGTGAATTGTGTCTTGAAGTCTCATTAACTTTGGTGGCTCCGCACCTAATGCTGAGCATGTGATTGTGTGCGTTCCGTGAATAAGGCTCATGGAGTTTTATTTTGTAAATATTTCCACTGGAAGGCAGTGGAAGGGCTCATGAGTGATGCCTGAGTGTGGGTAAGAGTTCGGAAATGTGGTCCATTTGTTGCAAGAACCACCTTCCAGTTTGTGTGTTGTGATTGGGTTTATGTAGCAGAGATACTTGGACCGTAAAGATGCTCACTAGTGATGATTTTAACACCAATTTTAGAGTCAGTAAGGAGGATTGAAACTGTGTGTATTTTACAGCGGGTAGGTCTGTTTCCTATTAGGATCAGGTTATTGGAGTTTGTTATATGGCTCTGAAGACGGTACCTGGCAGGGAGGGACCTCGTGCAGTTTGGGTGTGCTCGGCTCACCTGGCTTTGGAGGGCTCCAGCACAGGCTCCTGGGCTGACCGGGAGCGGGTGGCGTGTTCTCCAGGGATAACCCGTGGTGATCGTGTTCTCCAGGGATAACCCGTGGTGATCGTCCCCRTCCCACCGTGTCCYGCTGCRRCCACCRGYGGAGACCCGYGGACCCGTCGGCAGCCAGCGGGTCGSCTCGGGCTTGCAGGTTTGGACTCGGGTTTACCTGTTGCACAGTGGTGTCATCAGCTGCTTTGCGGGCTGTGCTTCCCCTTTTCTCTGCTGAATAATTGGGTAATTTCTGTTCTGGGGGAAATTCCAGCGGCGTGAGGGACAACTAAATTGAATTTAGAAATGTGAAAACCGGGATCTGAGGTCCCGGATGGTGCAGAGGTGCTTCCKAGCACCGCTTGGCACGCTCCAGTTACTGCTGGTCACTGGAGGACAGATCCTGYTTGCAGAGCCCTTTCCTGAGCCGGCTGATGCGGCTGCGATGCCAGGAAGGTGTCCTGGGAAAGCGGGGCCTTCTCTTGGATACCTCTGGAGCTGCGTTTGTGGGAACCACCACACCCTCCCGGGAGAAATTCCTGATGCTCCCCAGCTACCTTGAAATCAGGCTTAGCTCAAACCAGATCAAAACAAACACGCACACAAATATTTATTTATAACAGCCCAAAGAGGTGGCACCATTGCAAGTGCTTATGAAAGACTTGGGTGGGAAAAAAAATAAATGAAAGGAAACCACAGGGTTAWTCTGCTTCCATTGGTGTTGAACCTGAGCAGCCTCTTCTGTGCCTGTACTGACCAGATCTGCCCCAGGTCTCCCCTGACCCCCATGGCCAAGGAGTTCTCGTGCCGCCGGCATCGCGTCCGCGGCAGCGTTGGGTGGAGAGGCCCGGTCTGGATGTGGTCCATGGGCTTGCAGTGAGGCCTGGACACTCTTTTTTTCCTTTATTTTTATCAACTGCCTCATTTTTCTGGAGATGCGAGCTCCCTGGGAGGCCAGGTGAGAGCTCCTGGTGCGGCAGGGCTGCCAAGAGCTCTGATTCAGTGAGGGATGGAGTTTCCCTTGCGTGGTGATTCAGCGCGTGTGAAATGCTGTTATGCAACAGATCCCGTGATGGGCATCAGCCTATACCCAGACAAACACCTACGAAGGGTCCTTGGTAGGTGGTGAGTCTTGGCTGTCGTAGGATGCTCTGGCACAACAATRCACGGGGATGAGCAGTCCCCAAAGCCTGTGAAGGAGACCACAGCAAACATTGTGGCGGGCAAAACCAGGGAATGGCTTGAAAAGTGCCCTCCTGGTAGCTGTGAGGCACGATCACGGAGGGCAGACCTGCCGCACCTACTGTGTGGATGCGCTGGAGCCCTCRCCCAGGGGAAGCGGCTTCTTTCTTCTTTCTTTTTTTCCCCCCAAAATGAAACTTAATCAGATTACTCATTCCTACAGAAAAAATGCTCAAGTTTTATTTTTTTTCCCCTCTCTCAACCAGTTCAGACTGACTTTTGACTATTTGCCATTTACGGGAAGTTACTTGGGCAATTTTCCCATTTACCCTTCACAACTAATGTATGTTTTTGCAGGGGGTTAAAGACCCGTTACCGCCTCCACTGCCTTGCTCCCTGGARGGGCTCTGCACTCACAGGCCCCCTTGCAACCTCTTGGCTTCCGGACCTATGCAGGTAAGCAGCATTTACTCATTCTCTTAAACAGTTATCCCCAGGATCATCCTGTGGCCACCTCGGTTCCCTCCGTGCAGGGGGAGAACCCACGCGAGTGTGGCAGTGAGTGCAGYGCTTCGTGTTAGTAAATGGTTTCAGGGAACCTGTGTTTGCCAGCAGCTCGAGCACTTGGCCCTGGTGAGAGCTCCTGGGCTCTCACCACAGGATTTGGTGGCTAAAACTGCTCAGAGTCAACGTTTTGACTCCACTAGGAGAGTTGTCCCTCTGTCACCCCTGTCCTGGAGAAAGACGCAGGGGCCTCCTCAAGGCGAGACGTTCCTCTCATGTGGATGTAAGTTACATAATAACGTTCCRTGTGTGGTCCCACGTGTGTTCCACCCTCTGAAACCTGCTTCTGAATCACCTTTTTGAAAGTTTATTGTCTCGCAGCCCATCTGTCTTTCTGAAATATCTGACAGCAATATCCATTTCACATCTTACRTGGTATCAATCCCCAAGAGTGCTGGGACACCACCAGTCTTGGTGGGCGTTATTAAGTCCTTCTGAGGAGGGGTTGGTGGGACTGGGGAGATCTCCGTGCGGGGACAGATCTGTGTCTGTTCTGCACCCCAAGGAGAGCAGCACCACGATCTGGTGCTCAAGGGCTTCCTGGTGACTGGGCCTGGGGGTGCAGGCAGAAAACGTTCATTCAGGAGAGTGTTTGTAGGGAAGAATGGAAGTTGCTCTTCCTCCTCCTCCTCCTCCTCTGCTATTTCAAAGGCAGAAGTGCCAAACCCCTCCCTCCACAGGTGGAGCCAGCAAGTTGSCAGGGATGGTAGAGAGCTACTCTCATGAAAAGGGAGGAAAAAGGGGGTTTTCTTTCTTTTTTTTTTTTTTAATGTAACTCTGAGAACCATTACCCCTCACCTCTGAACCAAGAMAGACTTTACGTGGTGTCATAATTTAGCAAATTACTTCCTCAAAGGAAGGTCAAACATTTTACCATTCGATCAATAGGAAGCGACTTACAAATCATGTGTATTGATCATTGTAATCATTCAGAGGAATGTAGGGCAGACACTAAAATCACATGCACTTAGTCTTAATTGCCCACATTAAAGCAATTATGCCCCAAAACTGTCATTGTCTAATGCTGCGCACACTACCCRGTGTGGCAACTTTTAGCCATACATATTTTATCATAAATCAGCCTCTTAGGCCTGTTGCACTAAAGACCTATGRTATTGCTGTAATTATGCAAATATAACTATGTCTTTTTTCATCAGCGTGTAAGATCATGTTGCTTTTGGGAGCCAAGAGGAGGAAAATAAGCCACTCTATTAAMGCAGCTGCTCTTTAATGCATGTATTTTACAGCTGGGCTATGTGCTCATGACACAAGTGCTCAAAGTGACCTGAAATTGCTAATGAACAGAGAGCCTTTGTAAAAGCAGTCACAGGTCAAGGACTCGCAGATAAAACTTGTTGAGCAGTGTGCTGATGGTAGGGCTGTGTCAGGAGAGTGCTGTTTATTCGAGGATGTTTATAAACATTGCTTCCCAGAAGATCATTTCGGCTAAAAATGTCTCGGACAAACACCAATTTAGCCGAGCTAAAGTAAATGTTTTCTGATCTTCGAAGCTTGAGGTGGGTGCCTGTTTCCTCGTGTCAAGAAAGGCAGCGCAGAGTCTCAGCGAGGTTTTGTTTTGATTTATTCCCACAGCCTCCCGTCCAAAGAGATTGGTCAGGGATTTTTGCACCATTACATAAACAACTTCTAAACAGATCTAGGGGGGGGRAAAAAAAAAAAATCTTGATATGTTAAGTGCATTTTGTAAACGAGAGTGGTTGAAATTACAGCATCACCCCAAATGGCTTCGGGAYATAAAACGTTTGGGCTCGGGCCAGATGCCCCGAACCCGCGTGGGTCGCAGGGTGCCCCCGGACGGGGCCGGTCCTGGGGCCGCTGCTGGAGCCCCACGTGCAGCCCGAGGTGCCCGCGAGCCCTCGCTCRCGGTGCCAGCAGCTCCTCTGCCCGCTCCTCCTTTCGCGCAGCAATGAAGTTGTTTGCCTGGGTCCTTTATGAAAGTTAAAATTGGTCTGTCGTTTTCTTCTCGCTCCTCGCACCTTATCTAGTTTCCACATTCTTGCCACTTCAGTAGTCAAAGTGATTGAAAGCCGAAAACTGAGCGGCTCTGTCCCTGCAGCAACTTTCCTCACATTTCTCATTTACCGCGTTATCAAACGGGCTCTTTGTCTCCGCCGTCCCCTGATGTTGCCTCTGTTACACGGAGATATTCTTCAGGTCAAGGGGGTTAAAAGGGGGCTAAAAAGGAGATCATATTGGACTTGCTTTACACAGACATGTAGCATTAGACCCAGCGCCCAATAGAGGAAAGATATACTACTCCTATTTGATGAGCAGCAGGCCAATAAATTCATTAATCATCATTTTATGCCTCATCAAACACTTCCCAAGTTCCTCCATGGGAGTTATACAAATTAGCCACTGAAAAGGCAGTAATTTTAGTTTAGCTAGGTAAGTGCTTTTTGATTGCCTTCCTGAACAATGCTTCCCTTGACAAGCTAATAAATCAGCCCTTTCTGAATCAGAAGTGCAGCAAGTGCGAACAATAACTGCACATAGTTCCTGCGCTGATTTCGGCTGCAAGGCCTAAGAGGATGATCTGGGATCAAAGTCGCTCACTTTATTGCGGGCCGGGAGCTGCTCGAGGAAGAAGAGCCACGGACAAGACGAGGGAAGGGGAGGATTTTTTTAAAATGGATTAATGAGTTGAGGGGAGAGGTAAAAATGCCTTAAAACAAAAGGGGGGCTGAGATGGGGCCTGGTGGRGCTCCTGCTTTAGTGATTGCTGAATTTCATCCCTGGCCATGGGCGTTTTGGGGTGTATTTTGGGGGCTGGATGTTCCGGCAGCTTCGCAGGAGGACCCTGGAGGCTGCGTTATCGTTTCCCCGAATTGCTGCCTTCTGACGGCATCATTTAAAAAAAAAAAAAGGAAAAAAATAACCACGCTTGGCCGTAAATCATGTCACTAATCAGCTGTCACCAGCCCCGTCGCGTAYGCTGGCGCTCAGCCGGAGGGTTTGTTTGGGGAGGCCTTCAGCGACCAAAACGGTGTTTGTATCAACAACGGCCTCGCGGCTCCGGCACCGCGGCGGAAMCGGGGGGAGGCGGCCCCGAAGAGCTCCCCGGCGGGCCCGAGGCGTCCCAAGTGCGGTGGCTCTTCCCCCCTGCGCTAACTYTCCCTCCGAAAACAGCTCCGCGAGCGGGGAGCCGTTTAATCTGCTCCATCTCGGGACCTGATCCAATGAAATAAGTGCGAATTTACGTCTGCCTCCGTCAGGCCGGAGCGCGGGGCGCGCTGCGCGGCGCCCTCCGCGCAGAGAAGTCGATTTCGCTGAGGAACAAAATTAATAATAATAATAATAATAATAATAATAATAATAATAATAATAATAATAATAATAATAATAATAATAATAATAATAATAATGTGTGTCAGGACGAAATATGCCGCATTTCGGCCGCGGGGCCGCTCCGTGCTCCTGCTGCACAGCCCCGGCCGCGCTCCGCACGCGCACTGCTCCGTGACCCAGGGGCGCGCAGGACACGCGTTGTCCGGAGCTCTGGGGACGCGGCGGGTCCCGACTCCCTCCTGACGGGGRTGGGAGCGGAGGGAGGGAAGCGCAGGGCGCGGAGCGGCCGTCGGGGGGCGAACGGGGCCGGGGCAGGCGACGCTTTGGGGACTGCGCGGCCGCGCAGCGGGGGCGCGCAGCGGGGCGCAGGGCCGGGCGCTCGCGCSGGCGCAGAGCGCGGTGCTGGGTGCGCGGGCGCGCATTTGTGCCGCATGCGGCCGCGKAGGAGCAAGACGCAGACTTGGCCTTTCTCTGTCAGAGCCCCGTAAAAAGAAACAGCTGGCCTGAATTTTTAGCACCCATAATTAATTAAGAGCTTCATTCCTGGGATTTGATGATTCAATAAAGCAAGACCCTTATTCCCCCATGTGATTCCAGTGAATATCTACTCCACTCCAAGCCTTTCGGGTCCCAAGATAGGGCAGATTAACACCCTTTTTTTTTTCTGTGGGAGTGAGAGGGGGAAAAAAAATGCCTCAAGATTGCATCTGAGGCGCACACAAAAGGTAAATTCAAAACTGCCACTTGTTCTCTGCAAAGGCTCCTTCTCCRCCGCTATTGATGTATTTGTGCCAGGTTTTAAAGAAACCAGAGGGGGGATGAAGAATTAACATATTGCTCATTTGGAAAAACAGCCGGTTCTGTTTTTGGTAACACTTGTTCCCTTGCCAGCCACAGATGTCCTTACTAATAATCTAAGCAGGTCACATAAAGCGGGGAGCGAGGCGGGAGGGGGGGGTCCCGCCGCCCTTTCCGCGCTGCGGAGCGGGGCGGGGGGACCGGAGCGGGGCAGGGGGACCAGCAGCCCCGGACCCGGCTCCGACCCCGGCTCCGCGCGTGCGAGGGGCCCAGCTCGGCCCGGTTCGGGATGCGCTCCCGCGGGGACCTSCGCGCTCGCCTTCGCCGCGAACGGCACGGTTGCGTTTTTGATATATTATTATTTATTTTTGCTGCTTTTTGATTTAATATCCACCTTCCCTCCAACCTTCCGACCCTGATAGACGGAAGGGCTTAAGTTTAAGCTACTTTATCGCAAGTGAAAAACTTTTTTCTCCCCCATCTCTAAACTTGCAGAGCGCGGCCCCGCTCCCTGCTCCTCCGCCCCGCGCTCTCGGAGCTCCCAGGTCCTTCCTAGTCGCGACGCGCGACTTGGCCCCTCGCGCCGAGCCCCTCCAGCCCGATGCCGCCGCGGGGGCTGCGCGGGCGCGGAGCGGAGCKGCGGCTCCGAGGGCGGCCCAGCCCGGCCCGGCGCTTGCGGCGGCCTCGCTCCCCTCGACGGCTCCTCCTTGCGCGGACCCCCCCGAGGCCGCGTCCCTCCCGCGCGCGCGGAGGGCCCGGGGGGAGACACCTGCAGCCCCCGGCCCCGCGGGGCTAAAGCCCGGGCAGCCTCAAGGGCGCCGGGCGCTACTTGTATCTTAAGACGACCCTCGGTTTGTGGTGTTATTTTTCTTCTTGTTTGTTTAATTTTTGTACAAGAGGCAAAGAAAAGAAAAACGGCGCTACCCCATTCTYCCCCCATTATAAGAAGAAACAGAAATATCGGGCTTATTTTAAAGGCGGGCTGAATAGCGCGGCTCCCGCGGCAGCGGGAACGGGCGAGGAATAAAATCGGTGTATGAAATCGATGGGCCCGTAATAATAGTTAAGGTTTAAAACAGGCGACAGGCTGCAGCCCAAAGGAAACGGGCTAATTCCCTTAGGAATTTATACATCAAACGAAAACGGTACCGAGATCGCTGATAGACCTATTCAAAATAGCTCCTCTTATAAGGAACGGGGCTTTTGAACGGGCGAAGCGCCTAAGCTGCTTTACAAAGTAGCTTTTTTTTTTTTTTTTTTTTTTTTTCCCGAAAACAACTGGCATTTCAGCAGAGTAGTTTGCTGCTTTTTTGCCTGCTGAAGCATGGTAGAGGGTTTTTTTTTTTTTTTTTTTTTTTTCTTAGAGATAGGAAGATCAGCTGGGGAAAAGGTGGCGAGACAATTAAAAAAAGAGAAAAAGAAAGAAAAATCGGCGGCTAGATGAATAATTAAAACCTATTTATTTCGGCATAGGCGTTTTGCGGCGGGACCTGTTGTCTCTGTGGGGAAGGGGAGGGATCCTCCCCRAGGGAAGGGGGCTCGGGAGTTTTACCCGAGTTCGGGCAAAGGCAGAAAAAGGCGCCGCGGCCGCCGGGGCCCGCGCGGAGCGGAGGCTTCCGCGAGCGCGCAGCGACTCGCGGCGAAACGGGGCCGGGTTCCCGCTGCTTCGCGCGAGGCAGGTGAGCGCCGCAGAGCCCAATTCCCCGCGGAAAATCCGCCTTCCTGCAGCTCCCCCCCGGCCGCAACGAACACATCCGACGGAGGAATCCGAGCGTTTTTTTACGAAGTCATTTATAATTTATAAAGTGACAAAATAACATACTATTATCCCAGGAATATTTGATTTCTTTACACATTCAGCTTGAAACAATTTCGATTTTTGTTTTTACAGCGACTTATCTACACGGCTCGTATAACCAAGGGAGCATCGACTGCATCTTTAGAACGTAAAGCGCGAACTACCGTTTAGAAACCCCGTAAAATGTAAAGACGCAGGAATGAACCCGTTACAGTTAATAAACGGCTCCGGCAACGTTGATTACAAAACAATTATCGGTTTTGTAAAAATAATAATAATTAAAAATAATACATAAAGAAGGGACTCAGGCAGGACCGGGGTGGGGGGGGGCTGCGCAGCAGCGGAGCGCTACCGGTTCTGCCYGCTGGGCCGTTTGCGCGGCGGGGCGCGGAGAAGCGCAGCCGGGCCGGGCGGGCAGCGCGCACTTTGCGCGGGCGGCGGCGGAGGCTCCGCGTCGCTGTTACCCCCCTCCCCGCCCCCGGCGCTCAGCGGGGTCCCCGCGCCCCTGCGCGCTGCGCTGCGCGCCCAAAGCCGGGCCGAGTGTGACACCTACCTGCGGGCGCGGGGAAGCACCGCGGGCGCGCAGCGCTGCGCGCGGGGCCGCCCGGCCCCGGCCCCGCTCCCCCGCCGCAGCGCGGCGGCCCCGCGGAACCGGCACCAAGGGCTAAATCTGGCAGAAAATCGAACTCATTAGCGGAGTTCAGCAGCTGATTGCCGGGCATAAAACGCGACACTGATTGGGAGTAATTAGGTTAAAAGACGGGGGCCGCGCTCGGGCGCGGTGTTTCCAACAAGTGCTTTTGTGCCTGGCCTCGTTTCAGCGCGCACCTCCGCGGGGGCCGCTCCCGCGGAGCCCCCCCGCGCTGCGGGACCCCCCGGGAGCCGCGCGGAGAACCGCGCGCGAGGACAGCGCGGGGCCGCCCCTTCAAATCCTCCTCTAGTCAAATATCCAAATACCGCGATTTACAAAGGCGACTGCGGGACTGCTTTTTCTTTCCTTTTTTTTTCTCTGTATCTAATAAGTATAGCCTATTATTTTTCCTTTTTTCTTTCTTTTTTTTTTCATTAAACTTTAGGTCACACCCGAGGGGAAAAAAAACAATAGCCGCAAAAAAATTAAATTAAACTTGTATATATATATATATTTAAAACTATGAAACAATTCGGGAAAAAAAAGACACGGAAATGTATATATTTATATTACGAAAACAACATTAATGCCTGTACAGGTGTCTCGATTTCATAATTTACTTCAAAGATACTGTATTATCAATTTAAATACAAAAAAAAGCTACATTAAATATACAGAATTAAAGATTTAATACAAATCTTTCTTCTCGCTGCGTGTGAGGGGGACAGAGCGCGCGTCACTCGCTTGCTTTTCCACTCGGTTTAAGACATTTCTGAGCGGTTTCCACCCGGCCATTTCCCATAGACTACAAAGTTTGGAGCGCGGTGCTGGGGCAGCAGCGGGGGAGGGATAAAGAGGTAGGGGGAGATGGTCTTTTTTCTTTTTTTTTTTTTTTCTGTTCGTTTCGTTTTGTTTTCGGTAGTGGAAAAATAACTGCCAAAGCGATTTATTATTTCTTTCAATAAATTAAAAAAAAATTAAAAAGGAAGAGGAGGGAGCCCCGGGGGCGCGTCCCGCGGGGCGCGGAGGAGAAGCCGGTATTAAATGCTGGACATACCTTTCTTGGGCTCGTAGGGCGAGTCCTTGCCCAGGTCCGCCTGGGCCGGGCCGCGGAGCAGCTTGGCCTCCTTGGCCCCGCCGTCGGCTCTGCCGAGCACAGTCTGGTTTAATCCATTGAAGGGGCCGCCGGGGCCGCCGGCGGGGCCGTGCAGGGCCCCGAAGGAGCCGTAGTTCGTGTAGCCGGGGTAGAAGGGCGCCGTGTAGTAGAGCGGCCGCGGCAGCACCGCGCCGTTGGGGAAGGGGCACTGCGCGGGCGGCGAGCGCGGCCGCGCGGGGGGCGAGCGCGAC
>PTEX01000072.1:1510587-1555321 GCA_003342815.1 Eudromia elegans | reverse complement strand
GCCGCGTTCTCGGTCGCCGCAGCGCGGGCGCTTCATTAACGCGCCTATGAGCCCCGCGGAGGGGGAGCGGCGCCTCCCCTCTGCCCTTACCGCCTGTCCCCCCCTTTTTTTTAAAGAAAAATCCATTTTTACTTTTTCCTTTCTCGCGAGTTTCGGCCACGGGGCGCTCGCTTGCACGCCGGCTCCACACAGGTGTGCCCTTCGCTCACTTTTGAGCCGGCTCCGGCGCCCCGCGAGGCGCCCGCGCCGCTCCTCGACGGCGCCGCGTCCCCTCCCCCGCCAACGGCCGCTAACGGCTCCTCTCGCCCGTTTCTCCGCAGGCAAAAGCGGCGCTTCCAGCCTCGGGCCCGGCGGCTCCGCGGCGCGGCCCCGGCGCGAGGTAAGTGCCCGTGTCCCCGCCGCGCGGTCCCGCCCGAGCACCGGGGCAGTTCCCCGGGATGTTCAAGTTTATCGTGCCGCTGCCGCGGTTGTCATCTCCGCTCTGCGTCAAATTTGAGGCTCGTTTCTTGAGGATGTCTCTATTTTCTGCTTTATTTGCACGTTGATGGCTCTGCGGAGTGAGGCGCAGCGACTCTCCCCGCTGATGGGAGCGCGTTAAAATGCGAAATTAATGGCAGGTTAATCTGCTTTGCGGGACTTCTCCATCTCCCCCTTTAATCAAAGGGAAATAAGTTCTTTTTAAGGCGCTCGTTTCCCTGCTCATATAGTTCTGACGCTTTTGTTAACAGATATGGAGCTTTGCGGATGCATTCGCTGCTTCTCCTTGTATTTACTGAAGGTAGGACCGTTTGGAGGAATGGATATGTTCTTATCTGCGTCTCAGATGCCAGTGAGATGATGTAACTRCAGGCAGACCTTAAAATCCCGCGCCTTGTGTGTTTTTATCATTATTTCTTGGAAGCTAAACTGTTAATGCCATAGAAGAAACATTTAACGTTCAGATCTCCCTTAACGATGGGTAGGATTTACAGGCTAGCTCTGCACTTGTCGTTTTATTTAAATTAAGGCTCGCGAATTTAAATTCAGCTGTATAAATAATTAAAAGTCGCCGTTTTATAGCCTTCAGTCTGAAGGGCAGATCCTGCAAAGCCTGTCTTAAAATGGTCTTTGCTTGCTTTAGGAGCCTAACTCCAATAGGATTTCCTCCCAACAGGAGAGAAACTTGGATTTGAGGAGACAGCACAAAATGCGGTGACCCAAAATGTAGCAATATTTGAAYTTGCCTATTTGTTTTTATACCCTGGTTTCATTTGCATGATTTCATTTGGGATGAGCAAACATATGTGGTACAGTGCAAAATAGCTTAATRAAATAGTGCATGAATCTATAATAGGGATCAGCTGGGAATATTTTTCTGCTGGTGGGGGGAGAGGAGGAGGGGCAGGATAATCCTCAAAATTATGGCAAAAAATTGCATTTTACAAGTGCAATTGCTGATAGTTTCTAACCGCAAGTGTTAAGGGTGCGGGTGACTTATAGTGGGTGAAGGTAAGCATAGGCGTCTTGGATATGATGTACCTTAATTACTTTAATAGCTGCTCTGTTGAAACTTTTTAAAATCTAAAATCCTACTTTTATTGTAGTCTTTAAGGATCTAATTGTTCTTGTGTGTGTCTGAGATACAAAACTAGTGCAAGGAAAGGCAACAGATTGGTTCTGTCATATGATTTTGTTGTTCTGTGTTTTTTTTTGAGTATACTTAAAAGATTATGATGGATAATGCTGTCTTGCCAAAGAATGCCGACACAGGTGTTCATCATTATCTTAATTAAGATCATGAGAAAATGTCATCTTTCGGCATGAATTATGAAGGGAGATGTGTTAGGAGATCATTTCAACTTTTTTTCTTCAGGGCAGATGAGAGAGACTGTTTTCTCAGAACACTTTTGATATTTTTTTTATCACAATGCTTGACCTTTAGACACTTTCTGATTAATTCCTTCCCCTCTTCAATTTGTGAATGTGTTAGGTTAATACAGGACTTCAAGCAGGTTTTTTTTCTTAAACTGTACCCCCTCCCACTATGCCCTCTGTTYTTTTTAAAGCTAGCTGCTATAAACAAATACTAAACTAGGATACTTTGTAGCAGAAAGTATTTGAGCAGCTACTTAGAGGTGCTTTTTTGGATTATACATTTGAATATATTAACAATTCACACTAATAAAACACATGCCTAGGTGTTTTATACCTGTTTTTTTAAATTAAGCATGCAGAGAAGAGAATATATTTTCTGTCCACAGCTTTATAATAACCTGGAAGTAAAACTAATTTGTGCATGTGAGTATGGGGTGTGGGGGGGTGTTCTTGTGTTCTTCTAATTTTCAAATTAGTTTGATATTAACTAAACAAAGTTGTGCCCCTAAAATATTGGCAGAAGCATTCACAGGGATCTTTGGGGCATTTACTTGCAAATGTTTGCTTGTRCATACATTGTTGTTGGCATAGAAAACAAGCTGCTGAGTTACAGGTCAGTATTTGCAGTGGAGGTGCCAGTGTTAGGGGCTCCGTGTAACAGGTGAATGTTTCCACAGGGGTGTTCTGTCAAGTTCTTAATTGTTCTGTTATTGCCTGCATTTATAGGCTAAAAAAAACTCGTTTGTGCTGTTTCTGTGCTTAGAGTTTGAGATTTAGGTGTTAACTCAGACATCTGGCAGAGTTTCTGCCTCTTCTGCATCAAACAGTTGTGCATTAGGTAGCAAAAGTGGCTTTTTGTATTGTTTTTCCCAGCAAGTCTCTGTATGCAAAATCAATGTTTCTATATTGAAATAAACTTATTTATTTTTTTATAGATCAAATAATTTATTTAGCRTGTGGAAAAATATCATGCAAAGAAGTGCAACTGGCAACCGTAAGCATATAATTACTGTATTCAACATAAAAGTGATCTTGACAGTATCTTGGGAGAACCAAAACTGTATTTAGGTTCCCTTGAAAGTTCCTTTAACTTAACTGGTGCTATTTGCCTGAACTTGTTGGCATGATATGGACTAGATTAAAAATGGCTTGAGGGTTTATTTCACTTATAGTTCTATGGGCATATGCAGAAAATAGATCAATCTAGTGGGGGGAAAAAATCCAAAAGAAAACCCCCAACAGTCTCTTATGTCTAAATAAGTTTGTTCACGTAAAATGAGCAGAGGGCATCGCACTGAGGGGGCAATTGTGGCTCCCCGTGTGATCTTACGTGATGTGTGTGTCTGTCCTTGCCAATGCCAAGGCAGGTTCTGTTTGTGCAGTTGAACTGCAGGTGCTGCTGTTGGATGGAAGCTGCTGGAGCCGATGTCTGAGTTGTTCTGTGAGTGTTAGAGGTGGCTGACTTGATAGCAGCCGCATCTTCAAAAGCATTTGTAATTTATCTAACTTAGGTTCACACTTAACACATCCCAGGATATGTTTGCAGTCCTAATGACCTGTTTTTGTAATAGTTCAGCATTACCTCTGTAATGAGAAACTCAAGGCCAGGGAGCTTTTTGAGTTCCACATCTAAAGAATTCTTTTTAATGGTTCATAATTCCTTGCTTTTATTAATATCAAAGCTTTCTAGCTTCTGGCCCTTAATATGGTAATTCAGCTACGAACAATTCGTGAAGCAGTTTCCYGCAGATTAAAGTGAATGCGTGCATAGAGCCTCACTCTTCATTTGTTGCTCTAATATATCATTGTTTCACAAAAGGCAACTAGTCAGGCTGGTCAAGATGGACCCAGATGACTGTAACACAAATTCCACTCTGTTAACAAACACAGGAGATCATTCTCTCATACTCCCCACAAAATGCATCTTCCTGGATTCCCTTTTCCCAGCACAGAGTTCCAACCTGTTCTTTAGATAAGCATATATATTTCTTCACAGTATTTCTTAAACATTTTTATCACAAACAGAGAATCCAGAGTTAGCCTCTGAAATATTCTCTGCTCACCTCTACAAAAGCTTTCATGCCCTTCATATTGAATTTTAATTAGAATAATACATGGTGTAATATTCAGGTCTCCTGTTTTCAATTAAGCTGTATTAGGTAACCAAGATTTCTTTCATATACCATAAGAAAGTATCAATTTCCAGATGGCAACGTGCTGGAGGAAAACAGCTACTGTCAACCCAGAAACTAACATTTTAACCCTCGTGATAAATAAAACTGAGGTTGTGATTCTTAGTGTATTGGAGTTTCACTAAATAATTCTACAGTAGTCTTTATTACTGGTCTCATTTGATAAGATGTAGCTACAAAACCTGCTTAATGCTTTTATTAGGAATGCTATGTCATTTAAAAAAAAGCCTACAAATTCTTTTTTAATAATAACGGCGCAAGAATTTTTTTATGCTGACTTTGTTATACTGGGACACCCTTAGTCTCCCTCCTCAGGCTTCTGCATGCTTCAGGTTGCATGGACATGTCTTGGGAAGAAGGCAGCTCTAGAGAGCCTAGGCTTGAGAAATTGCTTTTAAGACTTTTTTTTGCGCTTCCTTTCTGCTTTTTCTTAAGTTTATTCCAACATTTAATTTCTTACTTCAGTTACAGTTGAGCTATTATTCTCTAAGTAACTGTGTCCACAAGTAACAGTTATACTAAACTAGTCTAGGCAGCTGTCTAGCTGGCAGACAATGCTGCAGGATGGCTGAGAAGCATGTGGGAAAGATTCGATGGCAGGAAAGGGACACTAGCAGTCTTGAATCATGCATTTTTTCCCTCATGCAATTTCTGGCACGTCATACGACCTAGATTAGTTCATGTAATTTCTTGCCTCTGTTTGTCTAACTAGAACTCTTTCAGCTTCTCTGAAATGTTCAGATTTAAATTATGGCACGCACCTTATTAGATGGCTGTTCTTTCGAGCAAAAGTGAATCATTATAATTTGTATGGTATTTGTTCATTAGTAAAATTATGTTAAATTTCCATATTCCAGATGTTTCATTTCCATAGGCACTTCTTTATGGTGTCTTAGAAAATATAGAATTAATGTTATCCAGTGGAAAATGGTAGTAAGTGARGGACTTAACAAGCCAGAAAAATAAGTGAAGAAAGTGATGTATGTGTTCAGTCTATAATCCATGTATGTAACTGAAACTTGCTGTTTTGGCTAGTGACAAATATTATCTTTCCCTTCATTGCCTTGTTCTCTGTGTCTATCCTTCACCTTAGGAGAACCCAACCAAGAGAAGAAGGAGGYGAGTTCTGCAATGATGCAGATGAATCCAGCAGTCCATATGAGCAAGCCTGCCTGAGTACAGGAGAAGACACCATCTGAAGCCAGAATGTCTATTTTAGCTTACAGATCTTATCCACGCTGAGTCTTGCTCAAAGCTAAAGGTAGATAATTTGTTTTGTGTATGTTATGATCTGTTAAGTAAGACATTATAATGGTGGTAGCTGCTATTTTCCTTTGTGGTGCTGGGTTCTGCCTTTTACAAAAAGTAAAAATATTATTTCCAGGTATGTTAGCTATAGTCTTGTTTGTATTAAGAGAATCCTATGGAATAGATGGGAAATTGAGCATGTTCTTTTTCTTCCTCCACCTGCCCCCCTCCAGAGAGCCTCATTCAGTGTGGCGTGGGCAATGCTGAAGAAGGACAGGCTTGGGAGGCAAGAGCTGTTTCTGAGGTGCCTTCTTCCTTCCATAAARTCCAAACATGAAGACTACTGTAAACTTCATTAGGTAGAGTATTGCTAATACAGTGATATTACCAGTAATACTGCACAATGGCACTGCTTTATTGTTCCTGTTCATTGATCATGTAGAGCTTCATTTAATAAATGAACGTACACTGGTGATTAAAATCAACATTATGTGAGAGCAGTAAATCAAGAAGGTGGGTACTAAAGGGAAGTAATACTATTTTTTTGTAAAGCCAATGCCTTTCAGATCCTTCCATAACAGTTTTATGAATTGAGCAAGAYGTATTTAACAAAATACCTTTTCAAGAAATTAAAGTAATTTTTGTCCAAAATGACTTCTATTGTGTCCTTCACGGGCCTTTTAGCTATTATAGCATCTTAATGCATTGTCCAGGAGAAAGAAGCACTCGTGGTGCTGACCCATGAAATCTCCATAAACATCTGCGATGCTGCAGCATATGTTGCTCTTTCTTCCCGAGGCTTCCTTTGCTAGGGAGCAGTTGTGCAGTGTCTGCTGTGGTGCAGCCCTCCGTGACCTCTTGCTCCCAGAGATGGAATTTGCGTGTCTCTTCCCATTTGGGATTTGTGGGAGCTCCCTCCTGGGCCAAATAATTCTCAAATATTGCAAGAAAAAATCTGAAAGTATTGTCTGGGCRATGTGACTGGGTGACTGGCTTAATTAGTATTAACATTTATTAAGTGCCTAACAATGGAGGGGAAGAGTAGTTGTCCTAGTTTTTCTCAAACAGGAGAACCAGCAKGCAAGATGAATGGATCTCTTCTGTCTTCTGTGATTCTTGACCCATCTAATTGGGTGACTGTCACAAGAAATAACAACYTTGCTCAGGGGAATGGTGCTGGGGAAAGGTGCTGATGTCATGCTGCTTCCCTCCCCGAATGGCTCAATGTGCTAGGCAGGCAGGGTCTTCCCCTATGAGTATCACTTGGCCACGGAAGAGGTTTAAAAGGGCCAATCAACCCAAGCCTGTCCCTCAGAGCTTCATCCTAGATCTCATCCATGGAAAAGGAACCATCTTTCCCAGTGCGTTGCAGTGACTCATTCCTAGGAGCTGCTCTTGGTTTTCAGAGGTTCCATCCCCAGCTTCTTTCTCTGTTGCAGTAGAGTGCCTTTCCCCAGATTAAGTGGATTCACTTCACAGATRTTTGCTGTTTTCCTGCACTTGGGTAGTCTAAGACAGTAGCTTTTTCTTCTGGGCTGAGATTTCAGTTTTCCTTTTTATAGTAGTTTATTTTGCTAAACAGAGAATCTMTCCAGCTGCTGCAAATAGTGGTTTTGATATGTATCAGTAAAAGCTTTTCTTAGAGATAAGTGATTTCCATTTAGAAGATAGAGATTTAAATTCTACTTGAAAGCACCTTGGAGGTGCTTAATTAGGTTTAAAATATGCACTATTCTTTTGTTTAAAAACAGTGTTAAGGGGAAGGTGTAATACTCTTTTGCAAATGAAGTGAAAATAACTATCTTCTTGGTTGCCTTTTTTTCTATTTTGCAGTTGCAAGAAAAACACTCAGAAATGAGGGTTAGTTCATATGATCCAAATGAGTGACAACTAGTTCTGCATATTAAAGATTGGGAGATGAAATCATAGACTCCAAAGTGAAACTCTCCAACAGAAGTGGGAATTTTGCTTGTGTGAGGAATGCAGGTTTTGATTCACAGTTACAGGTCAGTCACGAGCTTTTTTACCCTSATTAATCTGCATGTAGGTGTCTCAAACACTGATATTAGTTGAAAATGGAGTCTGGGGTGAGACAGCGGGACAAGGGAGTACATAATTTCAGCTCAAGTGTTACTGTAGTTCTAAATAGATTTGTTTTTACAAAAATTATTCCCACTTACAAAGATCTGTTTRTAGCATTTTAATTGCACAGTAGTTAGTTCTTTAGGTGTAAATTAGTCCTCTATACAAATTTAATTCCATAAACAGCAGCTAATCTCTGAGTATGAGCTGGAAATATTTTCAGTTAATTTATGTAGGGTATGACTTTGACTCTACCTACACTAAAGTTGAGTCGGTGTGTGCTTAACGAAAAATTAGATGTGAAATGTAATATCTAGAGGACAAAGAAGCATTGAAATCTATTGCTCTTAAAGACAAAGGTACTTCAGATTTTTCCTTTCTTAATCTCTTGAGAATTTGATGTGCTAATTCTTGTATGAGTCGTTTGGGTGAATGAAATTGAAATATTTTTAGATATGGTATTAATATCAGGTATTATCGCATACCTTTTCTGAAGCCTAGCTTCATTTTGACACATATAGCGTTTTGTGAGGTTAGAATACAGAGAATCTCCTGTTGAGAAATAACAGCTATCCTTTTCTCTGCACAAAAGGTTTAAGATTTTGTTCTACCTAAGAAATTTGCCAGGGCTGTAACTGTTTAAGTAAAATGTTTGTTTTCATAGCAGCAGTGGCATTTTGCYGCTTCTTCCTTGTGGTTTTGTCCAACTGGATGTTATGAGTGGCAGTTGCAGTGACTGCTAAGTGTTTAAATGATGACACCATTATGTGAAGTGATTTTGAAATGAGAGATTTCAGCCAAGAATTACATCTGCTCTCATCTCCTTCAAATCATACTCTCTGGCTGTGCAGATTATGATTGATTTGTTTGTGACAGATTGCAGGAAACAGTCATTGATTTTTCAATATTTTACCTTAAAATTATTTACAGTTGTAACCAAGGGGAGGTATTTCCATGGGCTGTCAGCCCCTGAAAGACTGGGATAATATTCCCTGCTCCCTGACAAGACAAATTACCCGTAATGAGTGCAGTAGCTGAAGGGTATACTTTTATTTTAAAATATGTCAATAACCCCAGTGACTAAACGAATATTGATTCAGCATAATGAAGCCTGAGTAATGTGAAAATGAGCTCTTCAAGGAGCATGGTAAAGTCTTTCTTTTTAGCTTGTAGCAAGAAGCTTTTCATTCTTTACTGTTAGGTAGTGAAAATATGCAGTCTTAAACAAGTCATCCTTGAACAGTAGTAATATGTAGCRTGAGGTAACAAAAGAACTGCCTTTTATTTTTTCATGTTCTTTATCTTCTGTGCCTTTCAGCAGATCCGTTGATTGAAGAGAAAAATGCCAGCTATCCAGGGYGAAGCTAGAATTACTATTGGTGTTAATGTCCTTTGCAATAATATTCTTCAGCCAAAATAATGACATTTTTCAAGTGGATTCTGCATATATGAGTATGGAAATGTATCTAAATAAACTGTAGATTTAATTTCTTATTATTGACTTCTTGGACATTTTGATGTGCGTTTTATACGATCGGTCTAATATTCTTGTCCTTTAACAATTTAGAATAGCTGGTTTATGAGAACTGAGATATACTGTGTTATAAAACTTAGTTACTGTAGTGCACATTTTTCTTTCTGGTGCCTTGTAACACTGCATGTTTCTTACCAAATGAGACTTTTTGAGCAGTAATTCATTTAAATTGCAGTAATTTATGCAGTGCCATAGGTGTGGTGTGGCAAAGCATATAATAGATTAATATGGATGTACTTCTATCGTTTAGTGTAGGGATTAGATTAAAAGGCATGTTGAGGTGCAATTTTTAACATTAAAATATTAAACATTAACAATTATAATCTGAGAAGATCAATTTTTAATTTGAATTTGAACACATTGTGTGATATTGGAAAGATCTGTAAAAGCACTGGGTTTAAATGGCTGTGTAATTCAGAGGTGCACAAAGATACTTTGAGGATTTGTGTATAATGTATCAACGACCAAATAATCTCAAAAACAGAATATTTAGTGGGTGTGTTGAACCAGTGCAAAGATTTTTTTTTTTTTTGCAAATATCTTTCCTCAAGTATGGCTGAAAAATATTTCAGGAGGCACTCAAGAGCCTGTGGCACTGCAGGTTAAACTGCAACCCTGGAATGTGAGATATGCTAGCATTTCTAATTTGTTAATTTGCAGAATAATGTGATGTGCATTTGTTATTTTGTGCGAGCTTGTGCATAAAACCTGGGATTTGCAAAGTACTGGAGAATCATTAAGARAGGGAGTAATGGCCTCAGCTGTAGAAACAGCACTGACAACAGGAGAATTTGGGGCTCTGGGAGATTAAGGTTCAACTGGTAACACGACACAGCTCGGTGCTGTGTTATACATCCCAAGTTGGCTGTTTGTGCACCTTTGTCTCTTAGGCAAAGAGCAGGAGGAAGGAGAGGGCTCCCCTTGGTGTCT
This sequence comes from Eudromia elegans, assembly GCA_003342815.1. Taxonomy (NCBI): domain Eukaryota; kingdom Metazoa; phylum Chordata; class Aves; order Tinamiformes; family Tinamidae; genus Eudromia; species Eudromia elegans. The sequence continues at coordinate 1,545,481 of PTEX01000072.1, read as the reverse complement.
TTCCTGCAATAGCAGGGAGGCTGCTCAGGACCAGTTCTGATGCAGGACAAAGGGCAGATCAATGTTTGCTTTAACCGTATCTCCCTGTCCTGGATAGCASTGCATGTGCTGCCTGGTACCAAGCTGAACAAAAGTGAATACAGCTGGAGATGCTGCTGAGAACTAAACAGAGACAGGCTCTGCCTGAATGCCACCAGCTTGCTTTACTTGAGTCAAGTCATGTCTATTGCTCTGCTGTGTTTCCCCAAGATGAATTTTCTCATTAAATGGCTGTTTACATGGCACTTGGTCAGTCCTGAACGAGCCATTTAGCACTAATGGCAAACGCTGTGTCCTTGACCTCAGGAAAAAATTAGCAAATGACTGGTAGGCACTGAGAGTGACACCAGGTACTTCTGGTGATGGTGACTTGGAAGCTCTAATGTTTATTTCCAAGTCTCCTTTTAATGTTACAAGTGCTGCAGTTTAAGGGGGACAGCAAGAAAGAAGCACCTGTGAGCTTGTTCAGAGGCTGTGGGAACGTGGGTTCTGGGGAGCACTGTATTATATAGACTAAAAGCTGGGTAGTGGTTATGCTGCTGAGAGGGAGGTAAACCTAAAATGAGCATGTGTCCAAGGTGTCCTAGAGTCAGCCTAACCAGGGAAGTTAAGTGTGTGGTTGACTTTGTGCATGAATGTTGCATTGTTCTAGAATTGTGGAAATGAGAAAGGAAAACTAAAATGATGATTATTTTTGTTTTCTAAATGCTGAGAAAGGAAGCATTGAGCTTTCTCCTGCCTTTAAAGGGAGGTCCACTGTGTCCWTTTTTCTTTAAACTTCATCTTTTAATATAAAGTGTCATTCCCAAAATRAAGTAATGTCCTTGGGCTGGTGGCAACAGCTGGAGTTGCAGAATTCATAAATAATTCAGAGAGGGATAAAGRGTATATTTTTTGTCATTTGAATCTTTATTATGTGCGCGCATTTCATTTTAGATATGGCATCATTTGAATTCATTTGRTATGATTGCACTGACCTGTCATATTTATTTTGATGTCCCTTCGAAGGACCATATGCTCCATCCTCACAATACTTGGCATGAAAAAGGATGCAAGTTGCTAACTAAAATGGCAACTAACATTCTGCATAGATGAAGATACTTACTTTTGTCACATTAATAGACATTCTGCTGCCATGCAGTGGAAGAAAGTATAGCTCTTAAGTCAATGCAGTGACTAAGTGGCTTCATAGTGTAGTGGAAGGTGGAAGAAATCAATGTAAAAATCGTCTACATAGAAATGTTACCTGCTATTTAAAAGCTCAGCTGCTGCTAAAGCCCTCTTGGTGTGAAGAACCTGGCATGTGAAAGACGGAAAATATCGTAGCCAACTAGAAATCTGCCATGATGGAGGAGTGCCACGATAGCTTTGATGTGGGAATGCAATTAATCACTCCATACTTAGAAGTGGGATTGTCATGCACAGTCTTCCAGGGATGCACTGGGGGTAGTCTGGCTATGCCAGGTTCAGGTTGGTCTTTGATAATCCAAGTGCTCCTTTCAGAGAAATTGTTTGCTTAGCCACACAACATTTTGGTTAATTTGGTTGAGAAAATGTCCTATGGTAGTTCTCATTTTTTTCCTAATTCTATCATAAATGTTGCATTTGTTTTTGCATTCATTTCTGAAGACAAGTATATTTTTTAGAAGTTAGAGAAACATTTGCAAGTTCAATGGTACTTGYATACATACAATTTAGTGTATTAAGTAATTAACTGCATGGTGACAAGTAATGTCTAATTCCTACTGGCTAATGTGCTACAATTCATAGTTAGTAGGTAACAGGATCACATTAATGCTACCTTTCTATGCACTGTTAATGTGGCAGGATGCAACCACTACAATATTTTCATGGTATAAAGTGTAATTGCAGCAGTGAGTGGTGATTTGTATGGAGTAGATTGTCCATTGTGCTCATGTCAGTGGCAGAAGGAAGCTAATTAAGTGCAAGTTAGTGAAATACAATAACTAGGAGCTGTGAATGGGAATGATATCTGTATGCGAAATTGTTTCTTTTCTAGGTCCTGCCATCAATGACTGAGCCTGCCTGAAATCTTCTTATCAGTTACTGCCGAGATGAGATGGATAACAGGAAGGAGGAGTGCCTAAATGGTTTTAATGACAGCTAATTTCATTGTTTATCAAATGACAGGTTGTTTTCCCTTAACTCAATTGTCAGGACTAGAYGCTTTTTGGAAGTCATCTTTGTAAAATTGACAATTTTAGGCTATAAAGCGTTATTGTAATCTTGCTAGACAATGTTGTTACTATGGTAAACCCCTGGAAAGTCTGTGTTTTTAAGCAATTGAACTTGCATACTTTGCTCATTTGTTGGAATGTCTGTTGAATGCCTTGTGAGAAGTTTCTTTCCAGAGTTATTTTATTCAATAGAACAGTTATTCTTACAACACTCAATTGATTATTTTCTAAATTACTGTTGCCTTAGCCTCCCACAAAAATGTTTCTTTTCAGTAGTTCTTAAACAAATAAGGAATGAATGGGTTTTTGTCTTCTTCCTGTTTTGATCGACATAGTGTTTCTTTTAGTGAAAGCTTCTTCAGTCTTCAGAATGACACCATTACAAAGAAAGGTGCTTTATTTTTTTTTCTTTTTCCTTTTTGCAAAGGAAAGTGTCTCTGGTGCAGTGATTTTTGACTATACACCTTGCCAAGACTAATTACTGGAGGGAAAGAAATGGTGAGAGTGGTGTGCCATGCCAAATTAAGAATTATTAGCTCTTTGCACAGTCTCTTCAACTAGGACTGGRCCTACTGAATCTGGCTTAGACTTTGACTCTAGTGGAACTAATGTGTCCTTGGAGTTGCATTTTAGAGTAACTTCAGATTTATGTTTTCTTTGCAAGTTGGCTTTAAACTGCTGGGATTAACTTCAGAGAACATGAGAGATAACGGCCTCCTTGGTCAGCAGCTGTGCTGGTTAAAGAAGGGGACTTCATGCGCTGTCTTGAGAGCCCTGCCCTGGAAGGGCCAGAGCTGTTCCTGTGAGCACAGCCTAACTTAATTCAGGCCATGATAGTCATGTTATCAAATATTAGTTAACTAGTAGCTTGCTCTGACAAAAAGGAGACCATTGAGACCAGCTGCCCAGGTGGCATGTCTAGGGGGAGGAAAATAGCACGCTGCCTTTAGAAAGGAACTGGTGTGAAARGGATAGCCCTGAAGTGCTGATCTGCAGACGAGCAGTTTCACCTGGCAGCTCAGCTGTTCTCAGCTGTGCTGCTCTACCTTAGTGCCCTCAGAACAGAGCCCATGGCTGCTCTCTCCTAAAAGCTTCTGGGCCTCAAGAGCTGGGGCMCAAAGAGATGGGATATGGAGATTCTTAAGACTGAGGCTTACAGGGAAATTTGGAGAGGTGCACAAAAGTAGAAATCATGTTGCAGATCACTGAAGCGTGTTGTTTTCCAGGCAGGTATTGAGTTAACTTGGCTCTCCACTGCTCTCTGCTAGAAAGTGTTGGGCTTCTGAGTCAGATTCTTTTACTAGCCTATGCTTGCAGTATAGTGCTTAGTSTGTGCATAGTTCATGGAGGTAGAATGCCAGCCACATAGTTTCCAAAATTCTCAACTTGCCACTGGTTCAACATGTGCAAGTTTAAGGTGAAACGGGGAGTGGTTCTTGGTTTTAGAGCTCGGTTCTGTCGTGGCATCTTGCGGTTCAGCTACTGCTGAGCTCTTGGCAGCATTGCCAGGGTCAGGGTATTGACTGCATGGAAATGAAATGCCTCATCCAAAGGGCTACTTGGACCCCTCCAGCTACCTTTTAATTTGGAGGTGACCGTAAGCAGCATTTTGATGCAGCCCGTAATTCATATAATCCCATTATTTTAACATAAATTATTGTAGAATTCATGTTAAAACAAATATTGAAATGCTTGACTTTCCCAATTAACTTTTTTGCCTGCTCAAGTGCCTATATATAATAATAATATATATGTATAATACCATATAKCTATATATAAATAAATCAGTATGGGGAAAATAACTCCTTTCTTACACAGGACACAGTACCTTACTTTTGAGCACTTAAAGTGATCAAGTGCTATACTTAAGACTGTCATACCATTTATATAGCACTAAAAAGAAAACAATATAGTTCTATAGCAGACAGCTTTTTTTCTTACAGACACTTCAAATAATATGTTGGTTTCAACTAGACTTCCTGTCTCTGTACTGATTGCTGCATCCTGTATGAGTATAGCAGGATCCTAAGCATTTTTATAATGTACTTATATTAAGTACATGACTTTTATGTATTTTCTCCATAAATATGTTGGACAAAACATAATTTACCATCTTAACTGGTAGTGTGTACTTTCTATCTCTTAGCTACTTTAATTCAAATTTGGTTGAGCAAAATATAGCTCATTCCTTAAAACAATGTTTACAGCTGTAATATGACAATTGATTTCACATGACTTTTCATGCTGCAGACATAGCAAAGCATTTCTGAGGAATTTTGCATTGAAAAAATATGGAGATAAGAATTGGCTAGAGATAAACTCCACAGTGAAAACTTATAGTAACAATAATCAAAAATCTTTATAAAGGAAATGGTACATTTTCTATCATTTGAGGTCTTTGAATGGCTATGGAGTGTTTTGATAGAGCTACGTGCTTGAAAAAAAGCTGGCTGAGGTACAGGAATTCTGCCTGKATCTGTGGCTTTCGTTAACCCTAGGGTCAGCCTAGATGATCTTGGGGGGTTTTCCGGCTTATCGAGGAGAGTAGTAGTAGTTTTAACAAATACCTTTACAGAAGAGCAGCTTCCACTGAAAAAGCTATGGAAAGTTACTTGCACTTTATTAAGGGAGGAGAAAAAAGAAAACAAACAAACAAAAAAAGGGTTGGGTGGGGTGATCACTTAACTACTTATTCACTAAGTTTCCTGCTTTTCTAGCATCATGTCTTTTCCAAGATCCTTACTCRGCTGGCTGCTTTGTTTGGAAAGCTGTAATGTTGCATTGGGTTTAGGTGGGTTTTGTTCATCCATCCGGGTGTCCTTTCTTCAAATTTCTCGTGCATCGTTTGTTTTCCGTGGGAGCCTGGGGTCACCTGGGTGATTCAAATGTTCTGCCTGGAAAGGCTTTTGGAAAATTTATGATGCTTTTGCTTTTTCTGTTTAAGCCCCCAAGCTCTGTGAATATCATGCAAAATACCTTTTTCTATAGATTTTCAACTTAGCCTTCTCCATTCCTCATGAATTAATCCATTAACACATGATTTTTTTTCAGAGCAAATGTCTTCATATTCCTATAAAGTCTAATGTTGTCATGTTTCTCGAAATAATTATTTGGTTTAAAATAATCTGACAGCAACCCGCTGTGCATAAATTAGGTTTGTTCTCCACTAAGATTAGTTTGCTGGCATCCATTCACAGGCACATCACCAAAAATAAAAAAGATCGCAAGTCGATCGCATCCGGTTATTCTTCCTTTTCTCTTTTTAATGGGCTTTTTGTTGCTGTGCTGTCACCAAGGTTGAAATAAATGTGTGCAAATCATTTATGTTTCTAAGTTCTCTATAGCCTCGAGAGATGAACTTGGCTCTTCTGTATCATGAAAAGACTTGGGGGTATAAGTGTTTGGAGAAAGGGAGGGGTTATTTGCACTTAGATTTCTCAGTCTTGTGCACCTTTGTTTTTGGCTAGCTTGGATATTATGTTTTCTACAGAAGGCAATACATTATCAGCGGAGTCCAAAATACCAGGTGTAATCAACTTGTATGTTTAAAGATATATATATATAAAATTGCATGTTCTAGCCTGTTTTTATGCAGAAATATCCATTGTACATAGAGAAATAGGTGCGTAAATCAGGAAAAGCAGAAGTCATATAAAATGTGCGCTGGTGTTTCAGATATGAAAAATACTTGTGATTTTTGTTTGTTTACAATTTATTGGGATCAGAGTTTTAAAAGCTTAATGCAGACTGTAAGTGCTTTATGGTCAGTCACTGAGAATTATAGGCTCAGCCCGATTCACATTTTTATTCAGTATATCCGTTATTGTTAGATGCTGAGTAGTTATAGCACATAGATGACTGATTTTTTTGTATTTTACATTTTTACAAGTTCAGAAAAAKACTTCGTTAAAGCAGCTCCTGGGTGAATGAGGTAATTAAAGAAATGCACCACTTTTATTGAAGTTGACACATGCTACATGTTCCTTAAAACTGTATGTGAGCAGAATATATTCAGGATTTATTGCAGTCAGACATGCAGAGATACTGGGAGAGCTTTTATTAGTAGTAAAGATAACTTCATTTTTTTTTACACTGTTAAATCTGTCTTTGGTAAGAGGCTAATTATTGCCATATATTGCTTATGTCCTTCATATTTTCTGTGTATATATGTTACATACATACCAATACATAAAAKCTTAAGACTTATTTTCCAGTAATTGTGTATTCTATTTAGTATTTTTTGAAAAAAAAGTCTCAATGCTAACTGAGAATCTTTATTTGCTTGGTACCAGCAGAAATCCGCACTTTATTTTTTTCCCTCTCTCTTTCTTCGCCTGAATTGCAAATCCTGTTAGCAGCTTTTAGTGTCTGAGTTTAGTGTATCAAGTGAGAAATCTTACTTAACCTATGCTACAGACTTGGTTTCATTTTAGATAAGATGATGAATGCAATGCAGTACATGCCTAACACTTTGCAATTTGTGGGGAAAAATTAGGCATGTAATAGGCATAGTGACAAAGCACAATATAAATGAATTACCTAATACTGTGATTTTTAGTAACATGATCTTTTTCCCTTTTGTGTCCTTTTTCAGCATATTGCAAAAGATATGCAATTAGTCTGTCTCGCCTGTTAACAGTTCATGTTTTAAAACCATATTTAATATTTCTGTTTTAAACTTAGTGATAAAGCATTTAAACCAGAGTTAGCAAACATGGGATTTAGAGGCTCAGAGTGGTTTTCTTACCTCACTTATATGTGGCTACATGTTTACAAGGCCCATGGCAAGGCAAACTTTGCCAAGTACGCCAGGCTCCCTTGGTTTTATTAAGCAGTGAGTGATCAGAGCCACACAYAACTAAATACACAGCATTATCAGTGCTCAGGCTTTAGATATAGGCACAAAGAACTTGCCTGAACGAGCAGGCAATTGTGGAAAGTATCAGAGGGCCAGATTCCTCTGCCTTAACTCCTTGGAGTAACCCCAGTGCCTAACCAACCCTATCAGAAACAGCCCCACCTCCCTTGCACCCAAGTGGTGCCAAGTGCATGGAAATTTGAATTCCACGTCCCCTCCAGTGAGCAAAGGGGCTGGCAGGAATGAGCTGGGTACTGGAGCTGGACCAGGGAGGAGAGGTATTGAAGCAGTGCTAGTTCTTCTCCTGTGGATGTGCCCAATCTAAAGYACAACCATCTTGGTTACCATGCTAGGAGAGTGTCTCAGTTGATTATCATGGCAGTTGGAGATGCAGTTTTTTTCTCTYCAAAGTCTACATTTTATGTAGCAATAATTGAATCCTAGACAAATTATGACTAGGAAAACCTATTSTATTTTTTTAATCTTTCTGAATGCTTTGTTAGTGTTAAATTCTTGGCAATGCACTCTGGACTGGCTGTTAACCTCCCAATTATGCATCATCTATATTTTGTATGATTTCAGTTAGAAAGTTGCCACACTGKACAATTATCAAACCTTTATACCTTCACATGTATATTCTGGGGTATTTAAACCGTTCTAGTTAAACCATAATGCCTTTCAGGCACTAAGTTTGAGTTAGTATTGCATACGACAAGATATAATAAAGCACATTATTAAAACAGATGCTGAGAGAATATTATTYGTCAGCTACAAATAAAAAATATGATTTCCTTAATTTTACCTTTTTTTTTTGTTACTTCACAGAATTTTTTTTTTTTTTTGCGTTGTGTTTGTTAGGGAAAGGGTGAAAATAGGTTAGTTTCATAGGGATACATGAAGTGCTGTTGCACTCTTGTTTTGTTTTTGTAGGATATTGTACAGTATAACCTGAAAATATACTTTCAGTTTTTGCATTTTGGTACAAATGCAGTATATTTTTTTATGCCTGAATGTCTGTGTGGGAAAGCCAGGTATTTTTAACTCTGCCTATTCCAACAAACTCATCCTCTGGCCACATTTTCACTTTCTGTTCTGCAAGCTGAAAACCAGAACATTGGTTTAGAAACTGCCTGCTTTTTTGTTATTATGAGTTGTTTGTGTAAGCGTAAACTACTAGCTAATCTTTAAGAGTTTATGCAAGAGAAAGCTATCTAATTAATACTTTTCATTTCAGCTGTGAAAAGGCAAAAATGACGTCTGAAAGACTTGGAGAGGCGTTGCTGTCCGTAGTTGAAGTTCACTTAGCTGTAAGTCTGATGGGGTGCACAGCTCGTCTCCTTCCTGCTAATTAGGCCTCATAAGCACGGTCTCTAGAAACGGGTGGTAGAACTTTTTTTTTTTTAAAAAAAAAAAAAACCCACTACACTTCCATAAATAAGGAAACTGTATTGTATGTAACTATTATAACACGCTCATTTGGCAGACTATAATTTAATAGAAGAACAATGATCAGACTAGCATATCAGTTAATTTTCAAAACATTTTATTCCACACAAATTAGCTCAGGTCCTGGAGGGCAAAATGACAAGAGGTTACTCGTACACTATGTATTTAATTAATTGAAAAATGCTCAAATTGCTTTTACAGTTGTTATTAAAAAGTAGAATCAGTGTTGCCAGTGCTCAACCATAATTAGAACCCCAGGGAATTAAATATTTAGCATTAGTAATGTAACAGCACTTAGGACACAAATTTCTATTTTTGTAATGAAAGCAACACAGTGTAAGTGCAAATGGCTGAGACGACAGCTGTGACAAGTGAAACGGCCTGGGATATTTCAATAAGACACCTCATTGGACAGCGAGTCCTACCGCGTTACTCGTTTGTAAGAGATCCGCGAGCCCAAATCCCAGTAGCAGCGCGCTGCACCAAGTCTTTAGACTTCTAATTGCTCGCAGGATGAACGCTCGGGCAAATGTCGTGCCGGGGCGGTGGGAACGCGTGGAGTTTCCCTCAGCGCCGCAGAGCTGCCCCTAGGACYGCTCAGCCTGCCGGGAGCTGCTGCGTTGCTGCCTCGTAGGTAATAAAGCACATTTCACTTCACTCTGTCCTTTTTTTTTTCTTTCTTCTGTGATGGAAGGTAAAGGAGGAAAGACAGGAGGTGGCTGCCTATATGGTGGCGGGGAGGGGAAGCCCTATTTGAAACGTACCGGCAGGTTTTCAAAGCATTGGTGTGTGTCTGGAAGTGGGACGGGAGGAGGGGGGCGCTTGTTCCTGGGCCATTTTGCAGCCCCTCGGGCCGCTGCCCCGGGACGAGCCCTTGGTGCCCATTCCCTCGCCCGCTGCGAGCGTCAAGGCAGCAGAGCCACACCAGGGTGCCTGCTTTTCTGCCTTCATGAGCAGGTAAGAGAAGCCTCAGCCCACGATGAGCCTCAGGTGATGCCATGCAGCACGGGGACAGGCTGTGGCCGTTTTGTGCCCCTCCTCTGTAGGGGTGGCCCTTGGCCACCCTTCCCTCAYGCTGCCCCGCGCTGTGCTCTGCTGYGCAGGACGGTTTCTGTCCATCCCRCCTGCTGCCCGGCTCTCCACAGCCCGTCTCCCATCCCGGCAGGCTCAGGCGGTGCCTCCCGCCCTGCAGGCTGCTGCACCCTCAGGGTGCCCTTCCATGTGGGTCCCAYGGCACACGTGGCCCCAGCCCCTCGCTCCTTTCCTGCCTGGGGCACCCGGGGCGGAGGAGACCCTGGCCCCTTGGGGCAGCATGGCCGGCTCTGCAGGCGCAATGGGGGCATATGCAGCATCYCCTGATGCCACCGTCTCCTGGCGCAGCCATGACCCTGCTCGGTGCCTCCTGCTGCTCCTGGAGGAAAGGCTCGCCYTGCCTGTGTCAACAATAATAATGCTTTTAAGCGGTGGGCACTTTCAGGTTGAGTTGAGCAAGGGACAAAGCAACGGCCAGGGGCAGGAGGAGACACTGGCAGCATGGCTCTCGTCCCAGTTGCAGCCAGTGGAGATGACAGGAGGGTGCAGGTAAGCGGAGGGTGATCCAAGCAAAGTGCTCCCTCCTCCCAGGAGCAGAGAGTAATGCATTCTCCCCACACCTCCTTTATTGGAGCATGTGCAGGCCCACGCGCCTGAATGAGACTGCCCGGACCGCAGTCAGAGCTCTTGTCGCACGAGTCACGCGTGGGTCCTGCTCAGGACGGAGCAGCGAGCGGGGCCGACACGACGGCAGCACCGACACGACGGCAGCACCGCTGCTGCCCGGCGCGGCACAGACCTGCTGGCTGGGACGTCTCTGCCCCAGCCTGGGTAACCTCGTTTAGTCCGTTCTGACAGAGCTGCCCTCTCCCAGTGCTCTTGAGGCTCGGGTCTTGTCTGTCCTTGATGAAATCCTGCTGCTCTCCGAGATGTCTGCTCGRGAGCTTGCTGCGGAGAGCAGCAGCTTAAAGACATTTTCCCCTTCTGCTTTATTTTTGTTATTTAGCATTTCTTCCCATCTCTGTGCACAATACTGAAAAAACAAACACATAGTCACGAACTTGTACCGAAAGCATAAATTAAATTTATAAATGAGCCGTGGTTAATCATTAGTAGATGAGGCTTTACCTCATTTACTTGCTAGTTAGTGCAGGATTGTGCTGTGAGCTCTGCGGCTCGTACGAAGGCGGCAGGCAGAGCCAAGGCAGGCGCTGCAGCGTCTTGGGAGCATCCTCGGGTACGTGGACCTCTCGGCACCAGCCCTGCCCTGAAATGGGCCACGAGAAGCACCTCCTGCTCCTGCGTGACCATAAACCTCTCCTAGCGCTCCAATTCACAGCAGAAACAGGATCCGCTCTGCATGGTGTTTTCCATGGGCCCTGTTGCTAGTCCAGCCTACCTGAATTTGACAGTCTGCAGTGCTTAAGGCAGGATTTCCTTTCAGCACACTTCATCATATTTCACTGATTAAGATAATCCTGTTTTTTCCCAGAACAAAGTAAATAAACGAAATATTTAAAATATATTTTATAATAACCAACACCGCCTAATAGTGCTTCTGCTTTYTAAAGCAGATGAGCACCCAGGGGTGAATGAGTCCAGCTGTGGGTAAGATTTTTTCCCAGGCTTTCTAGGTCTAAAAGGTGACGTACCTGAGAGCATCCCTCCTAGCAGAGATTTGCAGGTGCGTTTTTTATTTCTAAAGATGCCTGCGAAAATGTTTGAAAAAGTAATCCAGCTACACACAGGTGATTGGATTGCACCAATGGGTATTTTTGTTGTTGAACAAGTGTAAAYTTGGTCTGAAAAATAAGGCTTGCGTTGCAAAAATACCTGGGCACTCATTTTTATTCCCGTAGCCCTGGCACAATGACTCTCCAGTTCTGTGCTGTTGAGAACATGGCATGGTGTGATGTGCTGAAGGCATCTCTTCCCTGTTTTTCTCACTGAAATTATGGTTTCCGGTTGTATTGACTGTCTTCTTTTAATTATTGTCAAACATGAAAGCTAAGTTTCCTTTTTGTTTGTTTGCTTTTTGTATTTTCAATTACAAATTGAGAGAAGATTCATTTCTTTTCTCAATCCCTTTAAGATATTGCCTCTTTTCTCTGTCYCTCTTAGATATTGCCTCGTTTCCTTAATGGTTTTAGCTCCTGCGACTATGACATAAAAAATAAAGCTTTGCTGTTTGTGACTTCCTGCCCTCAACCTCTCTTACATTATTATACTTATAATAACTTTTTCCTACCAAATAAAAAAAAATAGTTCAGTGATATTGTCGATCTTTTCACAGTATCTTCATCTCTGTACGGGAGTTGTTCCTTTCTTAATGTAATCCTTATCCTGAGTCTCCCGGATATTTGCTAATATGATTAGATTCTTCTGCCATTGAAGAATGACGCAAAGTTTAAGTGATCCTCAGACTATCTACAGTCTTAAGACCTGATTCTGGGAGTGCTGCCACACGTCGTGTTTACAGCAATGAGCCTGTCCGTGTAATACGGATGACAACTCGTCTAACGGCGCTTGCGCAATTGGACCCATGGAGAGCGGGTTTCCCTATCACTGCTGCTTTAGTGTAAGTAGAGAYGCTGGACCACAAAAATATTCAAAAACTTGTGTCCCACTGTTAAGAACACTCTAAAATTGGGTTCCCGCTGTGTTATGTTGCTGACCTACATGTTTCCAGGAGCCTGGAAAACTTCARCTTGCATCGCAAACCTGGGCCGCGCCGAGCAAATGAAGGGCGGATTTTTGAGTCTAAGCTCGTCATTTTTTGTATTTTTCGAGGAGCGGGGAGGCTGGGTGGTTAGGCTTTACATGTTACATTCACATGAAATGACTATGAAATGAATTGGTTAATGAGTGCCTAAGCATCTGTTCAGACTCTGGCAGATACTTTGCCAAGGTTCAAGTTCCCTACGGAGGATTAGCCACCTGGTACAGTTTTCATGATACACTGACAAAGGGGACACCCACCTTTCGTTTTACTGCAGCTGATGAACGAGTGTCGAATATTGTTTAGCCAAGTGTATGGGGTCCTCAGGAAGGCTGTGAGTTTGAATGATGTAATTTTGTAATTTAATGATTGCTTTTGTAATTGTTATGTTTTAGATTACAGCAGAGGCTGTTGCTGCCTTGCGTTTCCCTAGGAAGAGCAGCCTGCATTTGCTCAGCTTGGCTTGCAGTTTCCCCAAACAGTCTAATTTGTTTTCCTTTCTCTTAAATGACACGTAACTCTTTGCACACAATTATCTCCCTTGCTCTATAATATATAAAATCAATATACACCATAGGGCAACAAGAAATGGTGATAAAAAGAGTTTCAARGAGAAAAATGAGCATTTCATAGCCTGAACTCACAATTAGACCTTCTGAAGTGTCTAGATTTCACTGCAYGGACAGCATTATGAGTTGATGAAAGGCCTGCACTAAAAAGCTGAAATTTATGTGATGGCAGTATCGCTTTACGATGAGCATGACTTAGTGGGGCTTTGACCCATCAGACACATTATAGCAAAGCAACTTGGTATGCTTGAAAGRCAGAAACATTACACATTTGTTGCTACACTTGGAAATGGCTGAAATCAGGCAAGGGAGCTGAATCTGGGTGATTAAACGGGCCTGGYGTGTCTGGGAGCCGACAGGAGGCAGGGCTGCCCCGCTGCCCCACGTTGCCTGTGCTGCTGCCGCCCTGCAGAGTCACTTCCTGGGGCTGGTTTGGTTCTTTGGGGGTGAGGACGGGGGGAGAGGGGGAGGGAGGGTTCATCCTCTGTGACGAGGTGCTTGTGGTGCAGATCTCACTGCTGCGAGCTCTCTGGCACGTGGGGCTCTCTTGGAAGAAGTTCTGCTCCGCAGCTGCTGCCCCGTCCCTGAAACGCGGAGCACTTGTGTTGACCCAGGTGAAGCCCAGCAGGCTGAGGTAGGGGCTGGAGGAGACGTCTCCCCAGCTGGGCTGCGTTGGTGGGAGTCCTGGGTGCACTCTGGGGTTGCTGATGCCTTGCAGAGCTTCACTGGTGCTGCAGGACTTGCTGCCCATGCCTGGTGGAAGAAGCGGGTCCTGGTGGAGAAGGGAGAGCTGCAAGGGCAGAGGTGCGAGGTCTCTTTGCCCCATCGTGGCTCTACCCTGGGCAGGCCCGTGGAGGAGCCATCTCGTCCACGTGTTTACTCGAGGTATTTAAAGGTACCTGTGTGAGGGCTGCTCTCTGCTCTCGAGGAGTGCTCAGAGCAGCTGCCCATCCAAGCTCACAGAATGAGAGGTACTGAAATGATTTGGGGTCTCCTTCCCCTTTATGATTTTGCCCCTCTCAATTTGCAAGCCCTGTTTTTCCTCAGAAATCTGGTKATCTCTCTGAATGGCTTYGCCTGCAGCTTTCAGTTATTTGCTGTGCTAAAGCATTTAAAAYGTCATTGGTATCAACTGCYCTTTCTGGRATACCRTGTCTGTAGCACCCATTTACTTTCYGAGTTSCCAGGTTAGAAGACTGTCTTTCTCCAAGTGGTTAAAGTCACTCRCAGTGATGTGTTTTGGACCCGGTTTTAGTTGGCCTTATGTAGCTAGTGGTGTTCACAGAGAGGAAATGAGCGTCTTTGCCCACGGTGAACCAAGGGACGTTATATTGGGCTGGATACCGTAAGCCCAGGGTGCTCTGCCCTTCTTACATTTTGTTTCTGAATGCTTATGCCATTTGCTAATCATTTCTATACATATATGTTTATATTTTAAAGTAAAGTATTGATGCTCTGTTGGATGTGGCCAACAGACTGTGCAAGAAGAACATGATAAAGAAGTTTTGTTCTTGTTAGTTGGTCTTACGGGTGCTATTTCCTTTCCGTGCAGTGAAGAATTACACAAGCAGTAGCACGCATGTGGGAGCCCACGCAACACACATTCCCTGAGCAGAGACTTGCTTTGGCTTGGGAACAATTGSTATGACAAAGCTTCATGATGGAAAGGTCATGGTAAATAATGCACAGCGACCATTTTTATTAAGTTTCWTTTTAAAAACAGCCTTCCAACCAAGTAGCATCATGTAACTTGCTTTCCCTTCCAGCCCAAACATTTGTTGGGAAAAGCACTTGAGAAATTCTTTCAGGTTTCTGAGGCCTTGTGGCAAGACAAAACGTCTGAAGCCGCGACCTCGTCGCCGCGCGTAACCGGAGCCGGGCCGCTTGGCGGGGTTTAGCGCTGCAGCTGGGTCCCTAAGATGCTGTAGATCAGTTTACGCTGCCCGGTTTAGTCCGGCAGATCACAGCAGCCTCCCCGTATGCGTTTTACATAGTGCAAAGCCGTTCATAGTTCATTTGATATCTACCAGCTTCGGCTCGAGTACACGGTGCCAGTCGTGCTGATTTTCTGTGCATGTGGTGTGGACGTTGGGACTTGCCAGGAGCGAGGACAAAGTCTGTTTTCCTGCTCGTTTTTGTCACTTTTTCTTCCCGTTTGCTGGTTCTAGCATGCCGCAGGTAGATTTGCTCTCTGCTTCCAAGCTGAAACGCACCTCTGAGGTGGCTGCTCTTAGGTAGTAGATGCTTTAATGGAACCGGATAAACAAAAATATTTTCAATTAAATACGATATGGTCATAAAAAAGAAGTTTGAAAGATCTTGACCACATTACACCTGGTAACAGAGGTGCTTAACGGATGAGCTTTTTCCCTCAAGGTTATGTGGATTTCTTTTGTTTCACTAATCAGTTTTGCTACAGASAAGTGCGTCTCCCTTCCCGGCGTGTGAACCTGTCCCTTCACGGTAGGAGACCTAAGGGCTGCATGGGCGAACTAACAGGACCCTTAGGGCGACCAGTGCTGGCAGCCAGAGTTCCCATCACGGGTTGTGCCTGCCCGGTCATGTTTGTGAGTGCACAAAGGAAAATAAAAAGCCCTATCTTGTCAAAGACTGAGCTTGTCTGCTGGAGAACTGCCCGTTTGCAGGTGAGAAATCGTCTGTCTCAGTTTGGACAAGGGAACTAATTGTTTGGTCCTGTCTGGTTTAAGTGCTCTGAGCAATCTAGGTTCCTCTGCTTCCTCCGGGAGGTTACGTTGCTTAATACACCTGAGTACCAGGAAGTTGGTTTCTTGCCCTTGCTATTTAATTTAAGATTTTCCTCAATTAATTTAATCTCATTAGCAGAGCTGGCGAGAAAAACACAATATTTTTATTAGAATGTGGGTTTGCTCTTTCTCGGGATCCGCTAGGTGGTCTGCTGGTCTGCATAACACGTCCATTTCCACGTGGGATTTCAGGGAATGCCAACTGAGGATTTTTTTCCTTTTTTTTTTTCCTGGGGATTTTTCCCTGGTTTCCTAAAGGCTCCTAACCGGTTTGGCCTTCAAGAGCTGTGACTGCTTTTTGCAGGGTGTTATAACACGAATGACGCATTTGCACATAATTACTTTGACCTTTCTGCAGATTCCCAGGTTGGTAAAACTTTCTCATGGAAGAATGTATCTAAGAATGTGAATATTTCTAAAATAYGAGTAATTAAAAGGAGATGGGGATYRTGTGYGTGAGAGATTCTGTGCCCCATAAACATATGGGGATTCTTGCACCCGCCTGTGTGAGATGAAGAATGGTCTTGTGCTAAAGCTCCTGACTTGGAGACAGAATACATGAGTTTTGCTCTAACTTGCACAGATTTATCTGGCGACCTTGTACAGATCACTTAACCTCCTGCCCAGAGCTCCAGTCTGTAAAAGAAGGATAATGTTCCCTATCTCACACAAGTGCTGGACACTTAATTCATTAACACTTGTAAAGCATTTTCAGGTCTTTTAAAGGGAACTGCTGYGTGTGTGTGAAGCCTTAATATTGATTCAGGCCCAACTTCTAAGGCCTGGACCTTGACTCCCTGTGGCCAAGGACTGTGGCTGACAAGTTGATTTTTGCCATGGAACTGCAGCTCATCTGTAGTATCCTGAGGCTTATGGGAGTGAAATTCCCTAAGAAAAATGGTGTTTTCAAACCTTATGTTTTCCTGTGCCGAGTGTTATGTGTCTTTCTCCAGCCCAGCCTCCTCTATCCCAAACACAAACTAGCACATGCATTAAAAACACCATGAAGGAGAAAACAAATGGGCAGAAAGTTTTAGCTTGTGCATTTCTTTTCCCATGGAGGACAAAATAAGCCTCCCATTTATAACAGAGGTTAGTTTTGTGGCCTTATGGCAAGTGCTGAGATACAGTGACAAAGGAAAAATAGATGAGCATGTTAAATATTGTGTTTCTCTTTTATGATGAATTGCGGATGTGTGCTTGTTTTGAGAAGAAACACAAAAACTTCCCTCATGTTTTCAGACAGCATCTTGACACCACCTGCTAAGCTCTCTGCTGACTCTGAAGGGGTTTCAGGAAGATGCTGGGAAAAGAGGCTTTTCTTTTTTTTCCCCAAATCTCCATTTTATATTTCTATGTTTTCTGTCCTAATTTGGAAATGTTAAGAGATATTAGTTATTYGGGTAAACGTATCACATTCAGCATGGTGGGGCATGTCATTTTCCATTGGCATCATGTCATAGGCCGGTGTAATATGTCAGGAGTATTTTATTGCGACGGCTTCGTCACGTAAACGAGACACGACGGGTTGCAAATCAAATTTAGCGTACCTACCTTTAACGTACGCTATATAAACTAACAAAACAGATCAGGAACTGGCTCATAGGGTGTTACTGCGGTGGAAGGAAGCCTAGTTAAAATTTTCTGARAGGTCATGAGGAAAAACTACTTCGATGGTTTCTCTCCATGCATGTGTGAGCCTTTTGCTATCTTCAATGAGAATTATTCCGTGTCAAGGCAAGATGGCAAGTATTGGCACTGCCAGTGTGCTGCAGCCCGGGACAGGCAGTGGTGGTGGAGGGAGGTTTGATCACTGGCTCTCTTTGGCTTTGCTGGGGCTGTAGCTGAGCCACACGAAATATGGCAAACCCCGCATCAACCCACGTTTTCAGGAGGACACGCTCATATCTACCATCAGGGACCACGTTTCACCCGTTGCCTTCGTTTTTGAGAAAATCAAGGAGCTTTACATTCCCACAGAAATCAAAAGTAGCTACTTACTAAAAACTAAGGTGCAGGGGTAAAAAGTGCCCTCTGCTTTGAATGCTGAAATTCTGGAGTTTGTTGTGTGCTGGACTCGGCTATAGAGGCACAAAGGCTTTGTTCAGTCATGCTGATTTGCTGTAGAGGAGTAGTAAGGAAGCCAAGATAATTTATCCCACAATTAAATATATTAGCATTTATTTCAACAATCCAGTTTAATCTTAATTTACAATAAAGCTTCATATGTAATTATAATAATTAAGTTATTTGGTAATTGCAGAATGAAATACATTTGTTGTAATAGAAATATGACTTTATTTTTTTTTTGCCTGACCGAGAGTGCTATTAAATCTTTCTTGAAGGGGAAAAAAAAAGAGGAACGGGAGAGATGAACATCTTCTGTGCATGAACGATAAAGTGCRCAGATTAGCAGGTTATTCTCTGAGGAAATTCTAAATGAAAGTCAAATAAAACTTAAATGCCATCTATAAATTGAAAATAGTCTTTTTAAACATTGAGGCTTGCTTCTCTAAAATACAAAGGAAAATGAAGTCTTTGTCCTGAAAATATGATAATCTGACTGACGCTGTTTTGAGTGTTTGCAGGACCCAGAGGAGAAAAAGTACACAGAACAATGCAGGGAAAGCTTAGGCCGAGAGGGGAAAGGAGGAGGAGGTCAGAAGCGGCACGATCTCATGGTCATTAGAAAAAATTAGTTCTCAGAGTGCAAAATTCTCTCTACTGGCAGAATTGCCTTGGTGAAGAAAATCCTTTTTTACAGGAGATCATTCCCGAGCCTTTCATAAACTTTGCTTTTGGCTCCATCTGTAATTGGATTCTGTGGGTACGGCCGYTTCACAGTGGTGTTGCCATCTTGATGTAAAACCCAAGACAGCGATGCCGGGGAGAACCAGACAAGAAGTGACATACTTGGTTTAGTTTGTGCTTCAAGGGAAAGGAGCCTTTCGGGCACCGGGTGCCAGCATGAGAAAGGCTGGTTGTTGGCCTCGTACGGAGGAAGCGCTGGTAGCTGGGTGGCTTGAGTAGTTTTTCACTTTGGGAAGGCTTTCGAGTATCTGTTACTGCAGATTTTACAGAATTYTGTCTTGCACTTGTGTGCACGCTGGTCTACACTTGTAGACATGTAAAAATATGTGTCTTCACACACGTGTGCTGGTGTCATCTGTACAGACATTCCCAGATTTGCTGGTTTTCATCTTAGGCTTCCTACTCAGCATGGAAGCTGCCCAGGGAATGTTCTTTGTATAAGGTTATAGGTATAGATGATGTGTCAAGTAAAGTTTGYGTGATCATTAGGGAAATTAGGGACAAAAGTGCCTAATACAACTTCTTGGGGACAGTAATTTGGAAAGACTGACTGCAATRTCTGAGGAATTGTATGAATCATGAAAAGGTGCTTTAAACTTTAAACAGCCTGGATCAATTTGTTACCAAAGATAATGGGAAATATTAGGTCCTTCTAATGTTGTGTATATTCTGGGGGTAGGTGGATGCYAATGGCAACGAGAGGCCTTGAAAGGTTGACTTCAGCTTGTGCATTAAGTTCAATTTGGTTTTGAGTAAGCGGGTTTTTTGGAAGCTTTGGGCGACTAGAGAGGCTTCAGCAGGCCAAGACAGTAGCACCTTTTATGCTGTCASTTGAACAGTTGTAAAACAATTAGGCAGAATTACGTTAATAGAGGGCTTTGTTCACAGTTCTCTTGCCCAGCTTCCCKTTTTCCTTTTTCATAACTTGTCTGTGYGCTGAGMGCACGTAAACAGCCGAGCTSTGTGCATTTTTATTAATGTGTATGGTCAGTGCTATCCATTAAACCGTGGCTGGATGTAGATCATCTGAAATTTTAACAAATCAATTTTCCAGTGCTCAGCCCCATTGCGTTTTAATGGGGCTCCCCCTAAACAAACAGCGTCGCGTTGGGGGCGAGCTGAGACAGGCCAAGGAGTGATTTGTATGGGAAATGGTGGCCGGTTTGCTCAGCCCGCTGCAGCTGTTTCCCTCGGCGAGAGGAACAAAAGCCCTTGGAACAAAATCGAGCGCAGGGGCGGCCGAGGAGGCCGGGGGCCCTCGCGGGAGGGCCGGGGCCTCCTCCTGCCGCCGGGAAGAGGCCGCCCGTGCGGCTCCAAGACCCTGCGGCCTCGCCGAGATGCTGCTCGCTGGAGCCAGGGCCCGTTAGGACTGTGGCCAACGTGGACGGGTGTCCCTGGATGGGGAATGTCCTGCATGGCAGGGGGCTGGCTGCGAGTCCATCCGTCCTGCAAGGGCTGAGGCTTCTCGAGCCGTCGGACACGTGGCTAAGGAGCCTCGTGTTCCTCCCGGCTCCGTTCCCTCGTGTTGATGCCGTGTGGAGGCCTTAGCTCTGCACCGGGTCCACAGTTTAACATGAGGGCTCCTTTCTCTCCAAAACCCCGAGCGATGCAATGGAAGCCGCGAGCACCATTCCTGTGGATCTTCAGGCCTGAAAGGAAGGAGACGTGGACTAGCCCTGCAGGTCTGCAGGCAGCATCCCCCCAGGTAACGAGCCTGCAACGGCGAGCCCTTAGGCAGGAAGCATCTCCAAAGCCCGTTTGCCCRGACGGCCCTCACTCGGCACTTGTCCCTGTCACGGCAGGGTGTAGTTTTCCWTGAATTACTGGTGTTTTTTGTTCTGTTTTGGTTTTATTTCCCCCTCTTTTACCAGTCATCAGATGGGCCATCCATAAGGGCTCCTGGCAGCTCTTTGGGGGAGATCGGTGCCATGAGCCGTGCCCTCTCCATGCCCGCCGCGTGAAGCCGCGCGCGGCCCCGCCGAGGCCGGTGAATATCACGAGCACCGCGCTACGAGGAGAGAWGCGTGGCGATGGAATGGCCTAACCTTGCAGCAGCCAGCTTGGATGGCAGGTCGGTGTTGACTGATMATGCACAAGTCCTTGCGTCTCAGTTACTCGGCTAAATAACATGTAGACATCCCGCTTTGAGGTCTTGTGTATGGTAGTTAATTAGACAACATTTAATTTGGCTTAACATTTGTGTCAGTTTTGCGAAAGTGAGCCTCTATAATTAGGGAATACAGATCAGGTTTCTGTCAGACTTATAACCTCTCACTCTAATTTAATGCTTCCTTCGCCGGTGCCGTGTCACACTCGGTGCGCAGGATTTTTTTCCACTGTCTTTTCCGCTTGACTAGTAACAAAGTTGCCCATATTACACAACTGACAGCAAATGGAATCATTCAGAGGGATGTAAGGGCATATGATTTGCCAGTATTTAACAGCCAACTCGCCCATCAAAACAGATTACATGATTGGAATCASTGTAAATAATACTATGCTGTGCACTTATGCGAGCCTGGAATTCAGTCAAAATCGTTCTATGTATCCAAGGCACTTGATACAGGTTTTTAGGAGAAGTTTATATGCAAAACATACCGTGGAATTAATGGTTTATCATGAGGAAGGTATTTTTCTGGTGTCTATATAGGATTAGATTAYTTTAAATGCAATTTCCATTTGACGATCTTTTTGTCTGGGGTGATTAATGCTGTTTATTGCAGGTTTCTAGGTGTGACATCAGATCCATACGCAGAAGCGTGTTTAATATTCCATTTAATATTTTTAGCACCTGGAACAAAAATGTGGTGCAGGGTTTTGGYGTTCAGAAGTGCATATCTCTGTGCAATTCTCCTCAATAATGTTTCTACCAGTTTCTTCCAAGGTTCCAGTCAAATGTAGAGATGTATCTCCCCAAATTTTTGTGTTGTGAGGTTAAGAGGTTCCTTTAAGGACAAAAGATCCAAGTGTAGCACAGTTGTAATCAGTCATTGGTCTTCTTGGCCAGTGCAAAGGGAGATTTTTGGGTATCTGCCCTTTGATTGCTGCTGCATGCAAGAGTGTGCAGAACGTACCAGTGCTGCTGTTGGTGAGCACCAAAGGAAGGGATGGCCTTGGCCCCGAGCTCCCCTCCTGCACTGGTAGGATGCTCCTATGACCGAGATGGTCACCAAGGGTTAACCTGGCTGTGAATTAGCCCTTAGTTTCTGCAGGGGCGGCGGGGSCTTCCAGCCATGGCCTTGCTGAGCAGCGTGAGCCGGTGCAGGAACGCTGGCGGGGACGCGTGCCCAAGGCAGAGTCAGGGAAGGCGCATTTGTTCCAGTAGCAAGCACTAGTTTGTCTCGGGTTCATCAGAGAGCTTTCCCTTCAGAGCAGTTGTCCCATGCTGCGTTTAGCTTGAAATGTCAGTTTTGGAAATAAAGGAGGACTTCTATTAGCCTAGAGCTTGCCAATTTTGCCACTTAGTTGGTAAAAGACAACAGCCTTCCAGGTACTATTTCAYTTACCCTCATCCTTACACTATGCAAACTGCTCGCTCTCCTGAATTTTCACTGCTTTTGTGCRTCAAGATGCAACTCCAGGACCAGTTGTGTTATGAAAAATACGCAGCAAATCAACAGCATCCAAGAATTTAGGTTTTAACCAACAAGGCTGCTTTCTAGTCCCTATCTGGGATGCTGGACCGGATGTGCAGTAGGTGTGAAAGTTTATTGCCATTTGCTGTTTTGAGGTAGGGACTCATTCATGCCGTTGTGATGAGGCTCCTCCAGCATCTGTTTTGCAAGTACTTAAAGTTATTCTGCTGGCCCTTAAAATTTAAACTTTTCAAAAATAYCCCCATCGGTTTTGGTCTCCGTTAGTGAGCAGTGATCATAATGGCTTGATTGGGTTGCATAATTGAGCAGTGTTAATCTGCTGCACAGCTTCRTTAGAAGTGAAACTCCAGACTGGTRTGTGGTCATTCCTGCCTTCTCTGGAAGCCCCTGGAAATGTGCTTTGCATGGAAATCAACACTSTGTCATTTTGGTCACAGAACATTTCCATTCTGTAGGAAATTATGTCCTGTGTCATTTGGAAGGGCATACTTTGCCAATTAAAAAAAGAAAAAAAAAAGTCATTTTATTCAAAGGCCAGAAGTAGAAACAATTAGTATAACAATTCTAACAAAATAATTTCTCTTTATAATCAAGGGCTGGATTGCAGGGATGCCCAGACTACACCTGTGGGTTGCATAAAGGAACATATGAAAATACATGCAGTTGCAGATAGAACAATGGTGGGTTTTTTTGGAGGTGGGGTGGGGGGAAGGCARTGAGAACATCAATTTTGTGGGAAAGGAAAACATTTAATAATAATGCCTTGAGCCTGAATTATTTGGATGCTTAGTGCAGTGTATTTTGTATATAAACACAATGCTAATAAGATGAGTTTAAGTGTAGTGCCAGTAACACTCTGACATCCCTCCTAGACTAAGTCATTTCCCTGATGGGMTACACATCTAGCCCTGTAGTTTGGCTCTTCACAGCAGCCACTCCAGGTGTTTCAGAGGGAGTGAGAAAGCCCTGCCGTGATCAGATTTGGGAGCGTATTCTGATTCTTGCGGTACTAGCGAGTGCATCTTAAAATTCTTCCTCTTGCTCAGACTTGCTTGTTTAGTTGATATTTATTTGATATAGACTGTGCACTTTTCCCCCCTCTTTTTTTTGGTAAAGGATTTCTCTGTGGAAATGGATGAATGTTGCTGTAATAATTTTGTTTTGCAGCATCTTTTCCTTGAGAAATATACTGCACGGGCTTTTGAAACCTCATCGTCTCAGGCATCATACACGCTCAGGATCCCTTATGTATCAAATACAGTTCACGGCAAAGCTAAAGAAGTCGGTGTCCCATTGAAAGGCCCTTTATGTCTTGTCGCTTCTTTGTTCAACAGGGAACAAAGTTTGTCACCCGAAGACACCAGACCTTTGACGAGGCTCGGGTAACCTCTGACGGTGCGTGCGGCGCTCACAAAGAGGCCCTGACAGCCTTTGTAGAAGACGACGAGACTTCAGTGAGTGCTGATGCTCCGGAAGACGAGCGGCGTCTTGGTGGAGTGGCCCGAGCGGGGCTCCTCGCCGCGCGCGCTCGGTGCGGGAGCAGCACGCACATGAAAAGGTGACAGCAGCAGCCCCCGAGTTGTGATCACACAGGCAGATGAGGTGGGTGACAGACAATACTTGATAGAAAATTCCTTTTTATCTTATCTGATYTGTATTCCTGGCTGTGATCAGGGATACCGCTTGTTGTTTCTAATTATTTCTTTAATTTTCTTTTATTTGTATTTTGAATTTAGCAAAATTCTGTTTTGTGTAAGAAACGTTCTCCAATGAACCCMAAATGCGTCAAAAAGGCCATTTGCTTTAATCAGCAGGATTTTTTAATCTTATTATATGCACCTCAAAAATGATTTTTTTTTTTTTTTGTATTGTAGAGTACCTATTTACATAAATTAGTGTTATCCTTGGTTATTTTGCCAACTATAATTTATACGCTTTTTAGTTTTTATCATAAAATAAAATCTCRCCTCTGATATCCTGAGACCATTTTTCATATCACAGCAAATTACCTTAGGAGGAACTATTACGTAGTCGGTGAACTATCTTAGGCATGTTTTAAAAGAATTAGARTTTGCACCAAATACTCGACTTCTGCAAATATACAAGGTCTGTCTCTCTGACTTTCTTGAAAATCTACATTTGTAGATTTTCAAAAACAGCTAATTTGAAAAGGTCACKTGCAAAATTCACATGAAATGTAAATAGATTTTTGACAATAGCTAGTTCTTTGAACAAACTGGAAATTCCTTTACATTCCACTTAATTATTTCWTGTTTTAAGATGATTTTTCTCATCATGAGGTTACTAGGTTTGTTTATTTTTTTTCTGCAGAAGATTCATTTCAAATTGCACTTGCAGGTGTTGACAAAACATTTGTCAAGAATTTCTTTGAAGTAATACTGAAAGYACCTAATCCTACCAGATTCTACTAGATGGAGCTCTCATCTCTGACAGATGAACACCCTATGTCCAAAGGAGTTCCGTGAGTTTTCCATTTCTCCGTCATAACCCTGAAATATCATGAAAATTWTTCCATTCACTCCAATATTCTTCCATTCAGATAACTTCACTTTATGKTCTCAATACTTTTATAGGCCTTTGGAGTAAAATCTATCTGTGAATTTTGAAAATTTTTGAGTTTGGACAATGTCATTGACCAGTTCTCCACATATGTGGTTCTGTGGGGAGAGAGTGTCTTGTGATTGACTCGGAATTCCCAAGATGCTTCTCTGAGGTCACCATCATGTACAAGTCTGCAGATTCTTATCTGGAGAGTCATTCGAGTTTATGGGTCATTTAAATTGCTMTGAGGGCATTAGCAACAGTGATAAAGTTACTGTGTTCGGGGCAATTACCTTGTTCGACCACATCAGTGAAAGYTGATTGCTTTCCCTAGTATCGAAGGGTAGCTGAGTCATGAATGAAAGCTCACAATTAGTGTTTGCTTGCACGGGATTCAGCTGGTGACAGCTTTCCAAGGAAAGGGACTCGAACACCGGAGGAAGATCTTCACATTTGAAATTCAAGGTTTGCTAGTATTCCATACGGTGAGAACATTTAGCACAGCGGTCGGTGCAAGTCCTCTCATTAATACCTTCATACAAAACCAACAACAGCTGCTCTTGGTTGCTTTTGGATCCATAATTAGTAACAATGAGAAAAATGTTTGTAAGTTTTAAGAAGATGAAATCCCCGGGCGAATGATCCTGGTTCATTGCCAAGGACATATAGTGCGTGGCTTTGCGTTTGGAAGTCRTCTCCTCTTCATCTCCAAAGGCTTCCCATGGGAAGCCAAGGGCTGGCTGTCCCACAGTGGCCATGTGGCTAACTGAGGAGCTGAGAGGGYGGGTGCATGATGTAGTCGGAGATGGTGAAGTTCCAAATCCAGCACTATTCCTTCCTCTTCATGCACATTGGTAGGCAGCATCTTGCTGTCCAGTTCCTCAGCATTTCATGTTCAAGGCCTATTGCCAATGGCATTTTCACTCTTTAAAATATATATTTTTTTTTTCACAGTAGTATTCCGATTGTTTTGTGGACCTGAATGGTAATATCCACAGCTCATAGAAACAGATATTTACTGTAACTTTCTTTGTCTTTCAGAGCAACATGTCTGCTTGCAATATGTCTGTTTTCCTCATTTCAGGTACAAAGCAGTGTTTTTATAGATTCCTCTCCTATTGCTTGTTAAGCATTTATGTACTTAGTACATGATAACTGTTACTGAAATAACATATATGTCATGAATTACACATGCAGCTAGGTATCTCTAAAGAGCAAGTATCTCTGCGTGGGTGGCTAGTACAACACATATGGGTACCAGAAAGAGCGTGTCTGAGCCAGGAAATTAGGCTACGTTGTAYGTGTAGCACAGGGCTGCAGCCTTTTGTGGGGTCCTTCGCTTAAACTGTGTTTTACRTTAACGTATCTATATATTTTCTTCTGTTCTAGCCATAGTGTATTTGAGATTCAAATCTAATTCTGACAATTTCTTTCTTCCTAAACTGGCCTGCGAAATAAATAAGTCTGACATAGGTATTAGATGTTAAAAGATACTGGGATTCATGCTCTCATTTGGAAAAAGTGGCKTCCCTACTAGTGCATCAGGAAGAATCCTTTGTTTAAAATGGTCTGTAGAGGGTAAATGATTTTCTGCTTCTGAGAGTGTTTTCTCTGTTGAACTGGACCTGGTCCTGGTTCTTGATCCTGCAAGTTTTCAGTGCTCAACCTTATGTATCGTCTTAGAGGAGCCTCCCCAGCCCTTTGTGTGACTGAACACGGGACAGAAAAAGATTGTGCCCAAGAGTGGGTTGCAGAAATAAAGCCTCAGCAAGGGAGCAGATGGAGGATGTAACTGCTGCATGGCAGGCCGGGTGCTGCCCGTCKTGTACCTGTGCAGGCTGTGAAGCCGATGAAGCCGCTGGGCGACTAATGTGCACTGAACCCTCTGCTGCCTCCTCTGTGGCAACCAACCTAGGTGGTTTAAATCTAGTTGGGAGGTGTCAGTTGGAGACACGTTATTGGTAGTGTAGATATGCTGCAATAAAAAGGGTGCAACTTGCATTTCCCCTTTTCTTTATCAGAAGATACTGCAGACTGTTTGCCATATCTCATCTAGGAGCCCCAGTCACGAGTTAGGGGCTTGTTGTGCTGAGCACTGTACGTCCAAAACAGGTGATTATGGCCGCAGAAAGTCTGAATCAGAATTATAATTCTTATACAGGCAATGGAAAAAAAAATATTTTAATGTGGTATCTAGCAGTATGTAAAGAGCAAGCAATCCTTGATATCTATCCTTTCGACTCCTGTTATTCTRTAACTCTGTGGTTATACATATTTCATTATCTTCTTCTCATGTCTCTCTAGGCCTTTTTAATTGTTGGACAAGTTAGTACCTGAGATGCCTCATTTGGTGYGTGTTAAATTTTGTAGGTTTCTCAAGGAGAGGGAGTAATTAAGCTACTTTTCCAAAAGAGTTATCTACTACCCTAATAACTTATCTGTAAACTAATTAAAGTAGTTGTTTGTGGTTTGAAAATGACTAAACAACAGTTCTGTGATCTCGAAATTGCACTATTTTGTAATTCTTACTGAATTTAGACTTCTGGACGTGTCCAAGTGCTGGTGTCTGACATGATAAATAGTGTATTTGCACATACGGGAAGGGGGAACGAGGAGGACGCGGTTCCTGTTGTCSCGCGTTCTGCGTGCTCGTGCTGTAGCTGTGCTTCCTGTTTCCTTATCAGCTGGGGCTCGAGTTGAAGCCTCACTCAAAGGGCATAGGATGCCGAAACGCAATGATAAMTATCTACAAGATTTTGTTAGCTTTTTGAAGTCAAAGGTAAGGTCACGTCTGTCGCAGAGACTTTGCAGCACTCGGGTGCTCCTTGAGGAGGAAGGGTCTTTCCCCATTTCTGGACGTGAGGAAGTGGAGGCTCAGGAAGGAAGACAACAGGTCTGTGAAGTCYTGCCAATGACRGAGCAAGCATGAAACATTGCAGCCCTGATCCAACACGTTATCCCTCAGATCCCTCTGCAGAAGMCCTCAGCTCTGGCCGTTGGCTCTTTGCTATTGTAGAGCCAAGTGGACGTGTGTGACACCACAGCCCAGGGGACGTGTTGGCCAGAAGATAAAATTCTGTCCCACAGCAACTTGTTGGCACAAGAGCATGAGAGGAAGCTGCTCTGCAAAGTGGAGGTGGAGCCAGGGAGTGTGTTAAGTGCTCCCAAGCGTGGAACTGAGTAGTTCTTTGCCCTTTCCACCAGGGCTTCATGGATCAAAGCGACTTCAGATGGYGTTTGGGTGTCCCTTCTGGGGGAAGTCGCAGTATTACCCTGTCCTTCCTCATGAGTCCTTCCCCTGGGGTGGAGTTGGGGAGCCCGTAGCCTTTCTGAGACCCATTGGTCAAGGGGTGAGATCTCTGCAGGGAGGAGCAGGGAGTAGAACAAGTTTCAGTGCTGCAGCTCGAATATGTACACGTCTGCTAAAATTTTTCCTTCTAATGGCATTTACCTTTTCTTTTTTCATACTGCTGGATCAATGAAAYGCTCCCAAAATAAGCAGTGGTTGTTTTTTCATTACAGCCGTAAGGAACGATTTAATATTGCCTTGGAAATGTCTGATACGACCATTTGCTCCTGGGACCATCTATCAGATTTTCAGCTTTCCTTCTGCAGACGACTCCTTAACYGTGTGACTGACATGTGCACTGTGTGCATGTCCTGGCAGAGCAGGAGGCAGGGGAGCCGACTGGGCGGGATCCACGGGAACGGGATCCAGGGCAGAATTCCAGGTTTCAGACTAGACCTCACTGGAGTCTAAGTGTCAATGAGTCTGTATCTTGCGTTGGTTCTGGAAGAACATTGAGGGTCTCTGAGTTGTGACCAACAACACAGCAGCCTTCTACTCCCAGACCCTCCTCCTGCAGCTCTGCTGCTGCGTGTACAGAACAGACCCACAATGTGTCTTTCTGGACTGATTTTCTTAAGGGTCTTCCTGCTTTGGAGATGCTGACCTTAGAGATTGTCTTCCTTGACAGATCCAGAAAGACCAAGAAGCTCTGAAATCACCCAGGCCGCTCCATTTTCAGGAAAATAATATATGATCTCCGTTTTGGGGAATGCCTTTTCAGTATTCAAGGTGTCGCTCCTAGTTGCATTCCTCAAATCTACTTTTCTTGGGTGTAAAATTTCTTTATTGGCATTGACTTGGTTTTATTAAAATTAGCTRTTTGCATTGCATTACAATGCTGTAATGAATTAAAAAATTAATAGTTTTATTTGACACATTCTTCTATATTTCAGTTACTTGAAACTGAGCCCCGTGAAACTGATTTCTGATTTTCTGATTCTGTTTCAGTTAAATATATTTATCTTGCTGATGTATGTGGTATGGATTACCATACCATATTTTAACATGCTCTAACAACATATCAGCAGATATGTAAAAAAGTGAGCTAATAACATAAATGTCTGCTATCATGCTGCTTTGTAAAAACCATTCTTAATTTAATCCATACACTAAGTGTGCTTTCCAGTTACAAAAATTTATGATAAGTATCAGGCAGAAGTGAAACCGTGATACAGAATTGTGACTGATGTAAAACAGACACACAAAATGAGTAGCATTAGGACACTTACTTTGAAGTTTGTTAAAACCAGTAAAGTGATATCCACTTTAAGTGAAACCTGCTGTTACAGATACCTACTGGATTTGGGGAACACTTTGCTTTTGAACTTACTCCTTGCACTCTGTTTTACCATTTGTTATATGTGTTGTTTTGTGTTAACATAGCTGCCCTACTCAAAAATCTTGCTGCCTCTGCTCATAGGTAGTGCTGGGTACTCAATATCACACAAAGAATATTTCTTCAAATACCTTTTGGAAATTATCTTGATATAACTGCATGAGGTTGAAACAAACAGAAGTTTATTCCAGTTCTGTTGCTAAATATGAGTGATGGAAGAAATACAGGGTGATTTATGAAAGAGACTTTTGAGGCTGACAGCAACCAATTGGGTTGGTYATTCTGAATAAACCTTCAGTGCCCTGTCGATAGTGTTGGCAATGATGTGAACYGAAGGTAGGGGCTGCAGGCAGTGCAAACCGTTCTGGTCAAAGGGCAGGTGGAGGAGACAGGTGTCTCCTTTGGTTCATGCCCATTTATTTTATGGAGAATAGGCAAAGTGCTGGTGTCCTGAGCACGGGCAGGTGCAGCTGTGAGGAGCAGCTCGGCATTCCACACTAATACATGGATATTTATTGCATGGGTGCAGATTGTGTGAAGACTTGCTCCTGCTTGGCTGTTTGCAGTGGTGCACGAGGTAGGGCTGTCAATTACAGGACTGTCACATTCTTCTTCCAGCATGGCCRTTATGTTTATGTGTTATATTCTGGATAGAAGCTATCCTAAAGATAGAGAAGAAATGATGTGGTCACGTGAAATGGGCTGAAAAAGCTTATTTCAGTTCCTGCTTCAGATAGGGCACAGGAGCCTGTGGTCTGGGTGGTTGTTATTCTGACAATTTACCACATCAGCCATGATTTCTAGATGGGTATTTTTCTGGCATCAGCAACAACTGTGGCTGTCAGAGGTAAAATGAGAACAAAACAAAAGCAATAGAAAGTTTGGCTGAATACTACAAAATTACAGTCAAATTCCTCTTAGATTTTCATTTAAACTTTAGAAATGCCTCTGTTTCAGGTGTGTTTACAAAGACTTGAAAATTCTGTTCTCAGAACTGCAAGCTGGGGTTCCACGAGCTCCTCCGTACTTGAATATTTGTGCTATTTTTGATAGCACTGCTCCTRCTATGATAGCCCTACTCTAAACGGGATTCTTGATGCAGAAGGTTCAGAGTCTCCAAGGCTCCTCACCGCAYTCCTGGCATGGAAGCAACTAAATAAACGAGGAAAATGTCATTCCTCACAATTAGAAGTGTACCTGCACACCCTAACTCCGATGGCATAGTGGTAAAAAAGAATTAAGCAGAAATTCAGCTTAATTGTTCGAGGAATGATAAATCAATCGAGCCTGTTCACTTCTATCCTGAGAGCAGAAGATTTAACATTGCTAGATATATCTCATATTCTTTGGCAGCTTTGATTCYCTTTTGCTGAGAGTTTATAGCAGCTTCCATGGCTTTTCCCCTTGTTTCTTTCCATCAGGAGGAATGTTGGTACAAACCCAATGCCAAGCAGTTTAGAYGATTATTGCACACGCACGTGTTTGGGAGCCAAAGTATGTAGGTAGCCACACACAAAAAACTTGGAGAAAAGTAATTTACTAAACAAATCAATATAGGAAAAAGTAAGTTTAGGGAAAGAGTGTCCAGTTAATTGTGTGAATAAAGAAGGAGGTTGAATTTCCTGAGTTACAATTACAATAGTAAACTKGTATTTGTTCTAGTGTGGATCTGACTTTCCTATGGGCAGTGGCTTGTGTGTGTTCCCTTCTACTGCGCTGCAGTCCCATCCAGCAAAACGGGAATGGGTGACTCGAGAATGAGCCATGTCCCATGGGTGCTGCGAGCGGCACCCCCTCCTGCGTAGCCGTGTTTGTGTTTTGAGGATAACTGCCTGGAAGGACACGGGCAAATCCGAACTGACAGGCTGGAAGGGACTTTGTTGTGCCCTGACTGACAGGGGATTTGATGAGGCCCTGACAAGAACAGCACCCCTTTCGGTTTGCTTTAGATCACACATTTCTCTCCAGCACCCCTTGTCACAAAGCTGCTCGGTAACTTTCTCAGCGAGGCGGGGTGACAGGGAGAGCTGGTGACAAGGGACCAGCGCAGCCGTCCGGCTTTGCCATCGCTCTGCTGAAACGCCTCCATAAACCCCTGCATTGCTTCACTTTGGGTTGCACCAGTTTTGACTGCTTTGTCCTATGAAAGGCATGGCCGTGTCTCTTCCCCCTGGAAACCTTCCTTTGCAGAAGGGGAATCACTAGCGGGTGCAGTGGATCCTCCTGGGTTCATTTTTGCCTGAGCAAACATTAACAGACYTGGTGGTGAAACTCGGAAAGGATGTTGGGGTTGTCTTGATGGGACTTCTTTGTGGTGGCCTCATGAGCTGTGCTTGAGAGAGGAGGTGTTTCAGCAGCCGAAGCAGAGCTGCAGGAGAGGGGAGGGCACGGGGTTCGTGTCTGGCTGGTGAACCGAACCACCCCGTATCTGTCGGGATTAGTTCCCTGGAGCGGGGCCAGGAAACTTTCTGTAACRTGGTTTTGCTCTCAAGACAGACCATGTGGGGAAGACGAGGCTGCTGAAAGACAGAATAAGCAGTCATAGCGAGGGCACGATGAGGATGGCACCGCAGGAGGACTGGATTTACGCTCGCTTTTTACCTGGAGGTCGGTCACCTTTTGAAGAAAAAGGTGCCTTGCTGTGTGGAATAGTTACTGTCTATCTGCTCTGCTGAGTTATGGTAAAAGTACCCAAAAATGCAGTAACTCAMTGATAGCATTATGAGATACAAGAGATTTCATTGTCTTGTTTTACAGATGGGAATGTAGGGCCTCAGGAGATCCAAGTCAAATATTGACACAGGCCTGGGATCTGATTTTTTTTTTTTTTTTCTCTTTTTTTCCCCAGAGGATTCGATGTGTTGCACAATGCTTCATATTCTCAGGGACCAACTCCCATTGCCTGCTCAGGCTTTAGGCATGTGCTTGGATCACTTGGAAATGAGAGGAACACTATGAACAGCTTGGATTAGGTGCCCTGCTTATTATTACAGTGGAACTTTTTTTTGCTCATTTTGCTACTTTGGTGGGTATTTGTTTTTTTCTTGAMGTAAACTGATTAAAGGGTTAAGTAACACTATGTTTGGTTAGTACTGTACCCAGTATTGGACAGCAGGGACTCGAGGGAATGCTCTGGGTGAGACTGCCTGCTTTGAATGTGGGGCTTATTTGCAACCTTTATTGCAGTCTTTCTGGTCAGCTCTGCTTCCAAGTTGAGCTAAAACCTGCAGAAGACCAAACCATTTTTGTTCAACTCATTCCTGCCCTATATCCCCCAGTCTTACCTGGCTTCAGACTTGTCACCTCTCATCTTCTTGTCCCTTYTTCTCCTCATCTAGCTAGTTCTGGTCTACAGCTGTGATCTCCCCACTCTACCAGCCTTATTTTAGTAGCAGTTCCCTGGTCCAATTCCTTTTCCTACCGAAAGTCCCATCCCTCTCTTTCTTCTTGTCCTGCTCTGAGTGTCCTCACGTGGACTCAACCTGCCCTCGCCTCGGCCCCTCAGCACATCGCTCCTTGCCGTCCTCCCTGTCTGCAGTGCTCTGACCCAGCCTGCGTTCTCCTCTCCCCTTAGAGACCAGACCCTGACAGCAAAGCGGACGTGCAACGGAGCTTCTACCTTCTCATTTACTTTAATTTTAAATTTGGAGATTCTGCGCATCCCAACCATGAAATTGCTGCGATCAGGCAAATGCTGAAAAATTAAAGTCTGTCTGTGAAGGACTGCCCAAAGCGTGAGAAAGAAGATCAGACTTGTCCCTGGGGAAGTTCCTTCCCTCCAAGATGACCAGCTGAGGTGAAATGCAGATTTCTTTTTCTAAGCTTTGGCTTTTATTGCTATGCAGGATTTTTTTTTTTTCCTATCAAATGTCATTTCTTTTTGTTTTCCTCCCCCCAGAAACACCCTCTCTTTGCAGGTTTCTTGTCCTAAAATGTGGTTTGTGTTTTTCTGTTTCTTTGCTGTCCAGACCACGTTCTTGGTTTGGGGGAAGTAGATTGATCTGGCAGTGTAATACATTCTGACTAATTTTTCTGGCATCTCTATGATCATGATTTCCTAATGTTATCATTGAGTTGTCGTCAGTGCCAGAAATTTGAAAGCAACTTGTTCTTCAAAGTGTTCTACATGTACAATATATATATATATTTCTTTTTTAATCTCTAAAGCTCTCATTATGGTTAGCCTCTTGAAATGGATTTGACAGTATGCAAGGATGTATATAAAAGACCTTTGCTTGTGCTTATCTGTTCCTCAGCATTTCTTGTATGTGTTGTTTGGGATTTTGATCCCCCAAAGATTAGGTTGGATTAATATTTTGTTTTCCTTTCAACCATGTAAATATTGAGTGGCAAAAATGAAACAAAATCCTCATTCCTATTAAAGTGCAGCAGGACTTAATAGCATCTTAGAAAATAATCTTAAGTTTTTTTTTTTTTCCCCACTGAAGGTTAACTAAATATGGCCCCAGTTCTGCAAAGGATTTACTCGTGTTTAGTTTTGCATGCCGTGCATTGACTTTCAATGGCATACTGCATAAAATAAAGTTTTGGTGAGTCTTTTAGTATCACGGTTGAAACGACTGCCCAACATAAGGCTCTATATCATCCCACTAAAGAGGGTTTTGCTGGACAGAGCGCTCTCGTGCCTCTGTATGGCTGCTTGTCCATCGTAAATCTCTCTTTGAGGTCAGCAGATGATACTTCCTTTACGTTTCACCTGCAGGAAAGTTGCCAGCTCTTTTCTCTRCTACCTATTTATACTGAATTTTCCCCAGAAAATTATACTTTGAGTAAATCMAAAAAGACCCATCTGTCTTTGTAGAAGACATTCTTTTTCCTCAAATTCTCTGATAAGGGAAAAATTAACAGCTASTAGTTTATCAGCAGGATCTTACTCATTAAGTAGGTAATTAAGATTACAGCATGTACCCCCGTATCTTGGGTTTAAAAAGGGAGAAAAATATGTAGAAGGAAACATTGATCATGAAGTTAGTGTTCCCYCACAATTTAAAAAGCAAAATGTACGGTTAAGGAAGCATTAAAAACGGTTGCAATGGTCCTGTCATGGTTCCTGAGGAATGTGGGTAAGTTTAAGAGAATCCCTGTTCTTGAGGGCTGTGTCTTGCTTTGCTCTCTGCRTCGTTAGGGCAGTCCCCTCGGTGTCGCAGAGCCCTGGGCACATCCATAGAAATATAAAACATGCTGGTGACGTAGGGACCTCGAGCCTCCGCCTGCGCGGTGTCGGAGGGAATATTAGTTACTCTTTCTGCTTACCTGTGCAAGGGGACACTAATAACGCCATTTTTTTCTGCGGTTGGTCCTACAGCCCTAAAGTCTGTCCTGCTTCTTCCCCTTTCTCCCCTCAAAACGAATTGCAGCACTTGGCTTTCCCGGGGGTTAGCGGCCTTTGCATTTTTCTCTTGCTTTTTACTGTTTCTTGTTAAGAAGTAAGCACGTTTTAGAGCTGCTGTCAGTAAYGAGCTAACTTTGTGTTGGTTTGCAGTGCGGGAGGGGAGTTGAGGGGAGGGGATTTGCTCTCTCTTTTTTTCATTTTTTTTTAAATTGGAGATTAGGTTCCAACAGTTGTCTGAATTTTAGAGAAAATGTGCTTTTT